>VBSM01000104.1:749523-795184 GCA_008086735.1 Cheirogaleus medius | reverse complement strand
ATATACGTAACCGTAATATTTGTACCCCCATAATATGCCGAAATAAAAAAAAAGATTAAAGGGTCATGGTGAGAAATGATTGTGATCTATAATATAGAACACTGGAGAGTCAGGATGCTAACTGGAGACTTCAGAATACTTTTCATTTGGGGGAAGAAAAACCAAAATGGAGACGAAGAGATCCCTTCATTTCCAGAAGTAAAAAACTGCTAGGATCTATCTTAAGAACAGCAAATCAAGTAACTAAAGTGGATATGTACAGTAAACATGATGAAGAAAATTTACCTCCGGTAAAAAATCCATTAATGGAATTTTTTCAAAGGCCTTTCCCCAAGAGCATATGCATAGAAATAGATGGGGTATATGAGGGGCAAATGGGCAGCAAATCAAAGCAATGTGCAGCTAAATTAATAGAGAACTGAAACCTGTGACATTACCCCTCTCCCTAATAAGTTTCCTGCCTTTACTTGAATCTTTTCCTAGACTTAGGAGACCAGGAGAATCTCCAACCATAACCCTCTTGAGACATTGGGAGATCAGGCAACATTGTCTTTTCTCTTGGTAAATCTGGCAGCTGTCACAAAATACCATCTGTCCTAAGAAAATGGGTGCAGAGGTGGCAGTGACCCAAGGGATTTTCCCAAATGTTGACGGCGTGTATTTTTGGCCTGATCAAGTCTCTGACAAGGAAGTGAAAACCCTACAAAGAGAATCTCTGAAGTCGTGTTCGCAAGAGAAAAAGGAAGGGATGCATAGTCTGTGTGTAGGATTGGGGTGGTGGGCGCCCACCTGTGAGAGAAGGGGACGTGAGGAGGAGGGAGGCAGGAGAGAGGAGGGAGAGGCAGGGGGATGACACAAAGTGGGCACAGGGCTGCCGTCTGAGAATCTATCCAGAGCTTGTCAAGTGGACTCATTAGCCAGAATGGTAACTTCAGTCTACCAGCTGAGAGCACACCCCTAACCTGAGTAGTGTTGAAATTTGAATGCTGGAAGTGCTCAGTCTTTTTTGACTGGCAGCTTCAAAGCTGCCCTCTTAAGCTCTCTTTAAGGAAGTTATCCAAGCATTTGAGAGGGGACTATTTTAGTCTTGGTCTGCCATTGATAAGAGGAGGCTCTCTCCCAGGTGCCGAGCAAGTCATTTACTTGAATTTAGGATGACCTCCAGCCACCGATTCCTTCAGTGAGCAGGCAGGTATTTGGTTCTGGGGCCTAGATTTCGCAGGAGAGTCAAAGCATCGCAAGTGCTCTCGTATCTCCCAGCAAAACTGTGACTGTGGGTCCTGTTTGCTTTGAGAGGATTCTGAATGCTTTTTTAGCTAAGCCCGGGGCCACTGTGCTGAGCTTCTATTGGGACGGTGGCAGACTTGCACGTGGATACGTCAAAGCCTACTATCTGTGCAGATGGGGTTCCTAAAACAGATGAGGAAAAGCAACAAAAGCCCTCAAACTACACTAGGGGTTTGGGAGGAATGGGAGATGCCTCTAAAAGCTAAAACTAAATACACACAGATGAGACAAACAGAGACATACCTGCAAAGGAAACACACACACACACACGCCACACCATACACAACACACGCACCTGCACACACATATATAGACATATCGCGTGCATGCACATGCCACACACAGTAACCCCAGGCAGCTGCGCCAGTCCGTGGATACTTCTCACCCATAAGCGACGGCATGGGTTCCTTTCTGGAAAGTGAGCAGTGGGTGGAGTCTCTCCTTTAGGGACAGGACTTGCAGGCCCATGGATGTAGGAGTCGCTTGGTGCTTTAACATCGAAGGATTTGCTGCGGAGCCTACTCCTTTGCCTGGCAAGGAAGGCGAGTGCCGGCACACAGCCTGCGTTCCTGCGGAGCCGTGGGCTTCACAGCTGGCAGAGCACCAGCCCGCGAGGGGTGGCAGTGCCCACCTCCTGTAGGGCGAGGCCTTCAGGCTGCGCAGCCAGGCAGGGGCTCTGCCCCTTGGGAAATCTTTCCTTCCCTCTTGCTCTGTGCTCCAGGTGCCTAGAGGGTTTCTTCATAGGCGCCCACTGAGCCAAAATGCCTTAGGAATACAGGACTGCCTTGTTAAGGTGGGCTCTGGCTTCATTAAAAAATATATATATGCGTGTATATATAATATAGAGTATGTATGACAAAAGGTATAATATATAGTATGTACATTTTATATGTTAAATATATTTATAATAGTATGTAATGTGATATATTATCTATCACATATTTTAATATCTAATATATAACATATATTATATATACATACATATATTTATGTATCTTTTATTTAATTAACACTTAGTCCCAGCTACTTGTATGGCTGATACAGGCTTGAAGCCAGGAGTTCGAGACCAATCTGGGCAACAAAGCAAGACTCTGTCTCAAAAAAAATTAACAAACATTTATATACCAATTCCTACTCACAGTGTTGCAAGCCCTTTATAAATGACAACTCATTTAATTTAACCTTCAACAAAACCTAATGCTGCAGCTGCCTTTTTTATCCCCACGTTACAGATGGAGAAACTGAAGCCTGGGAGAGGTTCAGAACATGCTCCAGGGCGCACACTGGCATGTGGTGAAACAGGGTTCAAACTGTCCCTCTGACTCCCGACCCCTGCGCTGCGGTTACGCACCGCCCCCCACCCCACCTCCTAGCATCGCTGACTGCCCTCATCTGGAAGGGGCCTGGGAGGGAGAGCGTGGTAATACTCAGCTGAGCAGTTTGGTAGGACATGGAATTTTTCCATAGATATTTTTTCAGGCCACAGACTCTCTAAGACGATTTGGAGGTATGTGCGTCTCTACCCTCTGACCATTCAAATTCAGCCTGGCAAGGCCTCAGACCGGATAAAGAGTGTTACAGATAACAAGTTTCCTAACACTGCAAACAAATGTTGATTGCGGTGTAAACTCATACTAAATATAGTGCGAAAAGTTGGAGGAAATCTGCTTTCGCAAGATTCCATTTAAGCTATACATTTATTTACCTGAGATAAAAATATTATAGAAATAGTCTAAATCCAACTTTTTAAAAACCATGTACTATCAAATGGTACAAAGAAAAAATATATATGTGCTATAGTGTAAACGTCTCATTACTTATCTGTTCTAAAATTCTAGCCCTCCACCTTGTTAATCCCATTATTAACTGGCAATTACTGATCATCACTGGCCTTTGCAACTATTTTTTTTTTTTTTTTTTTTTTGAGACGGGGTCTCGCTCTTGGTCAGGCTGGTTTCGAACTCCTGACCTTGAGCTATCCACCCGCCTCGGCCTCCCAGAGTGCTAGGATTACAGGCGTGAGCCACCCTTTGGAACTATTTTTACCTGCCTGAATTTTGTTCTTTTTTAGCGTGTTTTACTCATGTATTAAATTCTGCATTGACGCTGTTTCTTACGTAACATTGTTTGCGTGCAGAGTGTACTCAGACATTCAAAGATTCAAGAGTTGGAGTATTTTTCTCATCGCAACAGTGATTGCTTGTGGTGTGTCTCAAGGATATTCCGAGATGATCAGGAACAAGCTTTTGAGATTGAAGACAAGGGTTTAGAGCCGGTGCCCTCACCACACTCCTCTGAAGGAGGAAAGCGGCACAGTGTCTGTTGGCATAGCCCCCAGAGCCGTTGTCCTGACAGTGCTCACAGTTTCCCAGGAAGATATAAAGAGAATAGACACCGGTGTCCAGAGTGGCCCAGGGGCAGGCAGAGCTCAGACCTCGTAGGGTACGATTGCCCAATTTAGCAAAGCAAAGTATAGGAAAGCCAGTTAAATTCAAATTTCAGAGTCCAGAGTGCTCACCATCACATTCATCAAATGTCAGATAAACAACAAATAATTATCTAGTATAACTAGGGCATGGGACATACTTGTATTAAAAAAGTCATTCAAATCTAACCAAGCATTTGGTGTTTTATCTGACAACCCTACCAGGGAGGCAGGGATGGCACAAGAATACTGAGGCCACTTTGCTCTACTGACTGCTTTGCCCAGATGAGTATCATAAACTAACGTTTTTGTGCACTCAGGGTAGGAGTATATTTGGGGAAGTCTGTGCCCAACCATGAGTGAGGAGGTAGTCTTAGTGGGAAACGGGAGAGGCCAGCAGTCAGAAGTGCTGAATTCAAGCCATGCCTCGGACCCCTTCCAACCAGTCAGCCTCTCGTAGGGAAGGGAGAAAAGAACAAAGACTTTGTCAAGTGCTAACTATGACTTGTCTTTGTTAAGTTGTGATGATTTCTTTCTACTGATGATGGTTTTTGAGACACTTAAATAATATTACCAACCATAAAAGTGCTTTCGAGAGTGCAAAATATTGCAGTGTCACGATCACATTTGCCAACTATACCTGTTTTGAGGAACTTTTCTCCTCCTCTTCCTCAGTATCTATCTCCTTGATCTTGAGCATCTGATGTATCTTTCATGCGCTGAAGAATGTCATATCACTATGACCACCTCAGCTATTACTAATTAATTTAATTCAGGCTATCACTAAATGAATGACAGCAGAATTTGATGTTTTGCTAACTCTCTTTTGAGGTTAGAGCAGCTAGGCTGTTTCACAACCAAGCAAATATATATCAAAAGATGTTAAACCTTTCCATGCCACAGATATACAGGTAGATTTCTTTACAAAACAAAGGCATGGCGTCAATACTCAGTGAGGCAAAAGGCTGAAATACATGTATATAAATCGCCATTCAAGATAAAGCATGGTTATAACAATGAACATTGCCATGTACCGCATAATTTGGGGCCAGTCCTTTAACCTCTCTGAGCCTCAGTTTTGTTATTTATACAATAAAAACAATAACCTTCTTTTTCATATAGCCTATTGTGAGGATTAAATGTGGTTTATATACATATATAGCACTTTGTGAAAGGCAATGTACAATAAAACATAAGTTGTTATTCTTGTTAACCGAGGTTGTGTTGGTGTTATAACTAAAATAGGAGTCCAGATCTTCTATGAATGGTCACAAGTATCAAAATCCTAGCATTATTTCTGTCATCTAGTGCCTATCCTGATTTTTTGGATTCTACTTTTTTTACCTCTTTGAAGTAACATTACCCCTGTTTTCTCTCAACTAAAATCTGAAGTATTTAGGAGACTTACATACAATTTAGTTTAGCAGTTTGGAAGAATGTTGAATATTAAGATGTGTCCTGGTTATCTGAGATTGGTGCCTCAAGATAATTTAGGGGTGTGCAGGTTCACCCTCTGACAGCTCCAAATCAGTCTTGTAAAGCTCTTCATCTTTCATGAACAGATAAACTGGTTCAAAGTGCCAACAAATGAGAATTACAGTGCAATCCACACAAAGGGGTGTAACAAATCCCAGGAAATCTGCTTTGGCAAGAACCACTTGGTGAATGCAATAAAGAAGGCTCTGAGCCGCAAATGTCACTCCTTGCCCCGGGGAGATCTCAGCTGAGCAGGTAGGTGTCTGCCTTGCCTTGAGCCACTGAGCAACTGGGAGCCTGACTAATATTTATTATTCATAAGCAATGGAGCCAGTGCATTTCAGATGTTCGCAGAGTGTTGCAGACGTTAATGAGGAGGGGGAAGCGATCTGTTCCCTGGTGGCCCCCTACTGTGTTTATTTGAATGTGTGATCATTAGAATGCACAAGTCTCTCTGGGGCTCAGTGCCCGGTGTGTGTTACACCCTGGAGAATGTGAAAATACTTTAATTAACAACAGGAGTGGGCAGACCTGCTGGGTCCCTTCTGTTACCATCCTCAGGACCTGAAAAGTCAAGACTCATTTGTCACCCGCACCATTTTCCATTGTTGACATAAAAGAAAACTCTAAGCAACAATTTCATTTAAAATGGATTTGGAAAGACTACTAAATATAAGACATCTCAGCCCTTTCCTTCCTCTGGCTCAACTTCATTAGTAACCAACATTAAACCAATGTATACGCACATCGGATACCATGCTCTCACACACAGATACACACACACTGAGACATGAGCTTGATACTGCTCTGTATTCCACATGCTCTGCAAACGGCACAGGACTCTGGAGTGTATAGATGGAGAGAACACGCCACATTAGCTTGGCATATGCATCCATTTGAATGTGCAAATTTACATTAGTCAATTAGTCTGATAAATGCTTTGGTTCATTAACTTAGATAAAATATGGACAAATCTTAGCTCATTAGCTGGCTAAGAAATGATGTGTTTTTGTTTGTTTGTTTTTAAATGTTGTATCAGTGATTTCTGCCTGAACTGGTAGTTTTTAAAACCATGTAATACCCAACCCAAGTTTACAGGCCAGGAGAGCGGGCTGCCATGGACACCGTGCAAAGATCAGCTCTCATTGTTGAGTCTTGCTCTCTTGTCCAGGGGTAAGGTATGCTGCCACGCGTGACTGTGACTGTGAGGAGGGCTGGCTGCTTGCTCACGAGCAGGTCAACCGTGGGTGTGGCCCCCAGAGCTCCAGACGGGCTTCTTGTAGAATAGGCTGACTTTATGACAAGGACTCTGCCTGGTTTGGCTAGAATTTGAAATTTACTTAACAAAGACCCAATTATTGCATCACTCTACCAATCTGTGGGCACCTATCGATTATCCACTAGTGCCTCTCATGGACGTAGGCCATCCGGATGAGGAGAGAGGACCCATATCCGAGACACAGCGGGAGAAGTTTAAATGCTGACGTGTGAGGTTGGAGATTTTACCCTTGAAAGCATACGATTTTTTCAGGCACATTAGGGAAGTTTAATTTTTTGCTTTTTGGGGGTGGTAAGTGGGAGTGGAATGCATGGTGATCCAATGAGCTATTTTTTTAAGTAAACTATTTTAAAACAGTTTTAGGTTTACAGAAAAACATGAAGGCTGTGCATAGAGTTCTCACGTGCTCCCCCACACCTCGTTTCCCCTGCTAGTAACACCCTATATTAGTCTAGTGCACTCGTTACAGTTAATAAACCAATAGCAATACCTTGGTATTAACTGAAGTTCCCAAATTGGGATTTCCTCAGTTTTTGCCCACTGTCCTTCTTCTGTGCCTAGATCCCACCCAGGACCCACGTCACATCTGGTCATCGTGTCTCCCGCAGGCTCCTCTGGGCTGTGATAGTTTCTTAGACTTTCTTGGTTTTGAGGATCTTGACAGTTTTGAGACACACTGGTCAGATATTGTGTAGCATGTTCCTCAATTGGGATTTGTCTAATGTTTCCTCATGATTCATGGGAATTATAGTGTTTTCAGGGGAAAGGCCACAGAGCTGAAGTGTCCTTTTCATCACATGAAATCAAGAGTACATGCATCAGCATGGCCAATCACAGGTGCCATGTTTTCTCTCCCCAAGACTATAGCCTAAAAATGTTTGAGATCCTTTCTGCAAAGTAGACCTAAAAGGAATCTGTCATACACCCAGGCTCCCCAATCCACTTCCTGGACCATGGCCAGCCTCTCAGTTTCCTTATGTGGTTTATGGATACTAATATTTGTTGTGCAGCATGTACTTTCCCTGGTAAACATCATCTTTAACATTAACATTAAATATTTAAAATGTACAGAGGCTATGAACTATCTTATACAGAACACAGTTTCAACTTTGTTCTACAAACTCAAGTAAATCTTGATTTACTTGTGAGAAATTTCAGCAATAGAGTGTTTCAAGAAAAAGCTGAACCTTTATTGACTTGGTGATTTTATGTTTTAAATGTTCCTGTTACAGTTGAGTAGCTATAGGCACAATTTTTTCATAAGACAACTTATGGGATTAGGAACAGTAATATTTACTGAGCATCTAATATGCATAGACATTTTTCATATTGTACCTTGTTTAATATCCACAGTAACCCTACAGTTTAGGTAAAATTGTGTGCAGATGAGGACATGGATGCTCTGCAAGACAAGGTCACAGGATTGATGAATGATGAACCAGAACGTCTGAATGACCCACTTCTTTCTACAATACACCCTACTTGTGCTGTAGTTGATAGTGGTATGTTTTGAGAGCACATAGTCTCTCTCTCATGCCTGAAGTCTCCCCATTAATGGCGCAAGACTTTTGGTCTCCAAGAATTTCTAGGCTTCAAAAATCTTCTGGAAAATAATAGGTTTTATAGACATTAAGCCTTGCATACTTAATATAAAATTATTTACATTTCTTCATGTATTCTATATTTAGGCAATGGTTCTTGCTCCTTTTTTAAAATAATATTAAAACAAATTTCTTATTAAAATTCCTTATAAAAATTTACAGGAATTTCCAAAGAATCAAGTGAGAGTAACTTGACTAATAGACTGGAATAAAAATTACTGGAAATAATCAATATTTGTATTGATTATAATTGTAATCAATATTTGATCAGTATAAAAATGGTTGCAATCCATGTGACAAAATGCAGGGTTTTTCCTGTAACATATAAGGAGTTAGTGTAACTTAATGAGAGAAAGAGTAATACAACACAACCATGAACAAAGCTCATGAACAAAGCACTTTTCAAATGAAAAAATAAAATGGCCTATAAATACACGAAAAGATATTCAGGCTCTTTACTACTCAAATAAATGCAAACTGAAACAACAATATGGGTTTTGGCACATCAAATTGGTGAAGAATAAAAATGCCGATTCCCAGAGTTGGCAAGAACTATTTTGCAGTAATATCTACCATAGCTTAAATGTACACTTCCTTTGAACTGAAACTTTCCCTTTTAGGAATTTGTTCTATAGAAATATTTGTTCAAGTAGTCAAAGATATGTTCTCTTAAATATTAATTTTATCATTGTTTACAAATGACTAAAAGAGGGAACAATCCAAGTGTCAGTTAATGGGGTTTGTTGGAATAAATTATGGCACATGTATACAATGGAAAGCTAAGCAAATCATTATAAAAGATATTATAGTAGAGCCATATTATGTTTTTCAGTGAAAAAAATCAGGTTGCTAAAGAATTTGTGTTTCTGATCCTGTGTATGTCACTACAGATGGCTTTGCCTACACATTGCCATACCTATCTTTGGAGAGCAAAATGACAGGGATTTACAAGAAAGAGGATCCTAAACTCGGCACACTCTTAGTTCTTTGTATGCCACTGATGAAGTGTCTGCAAACAGACCAGAGTTTAGGAAAATATTTGCAAGCATATGAGGATGTTATTAGCAGGATGGTCAGTTATTCATTGAAAACATGTTGGATTGAGGTCAGTGTGCAATATTATTATTAACCAAGGACCTGTTATTAATGCACAATGACCTCAGTCCAACATGTTTCAGAAAATAACAGAAGTATGGGAGTTACATAAAATGATTCTTCAAATATACAGATTGCATTAGGTGAATGACTCCAATTTGATTGATCTTTTCCCTAATTTCTTTGCTACATGCTGAATGTTGTAGAATGAGAAAACATAAATGAACATTATTACATAAAATGTTCCTATGTCATTAACTTTAAATAATTGCTATTCTACTCTAACCCACTTGAAAAAAGAAAAGAAAAGGCCCAATATTAGTCTAAAATGTCTACTAAAGCTTCCTTCCTGCTTAGCTGAGTTCCATTTAAGGAAAGACTTAACACTGCCATGCTCAAATTAGCTGGTCCTCTAGAAATAGTTTAGTTATATTACACTGATGAAAATAATGTATTTACCCAAGAGATAATACAATGTGTGGAAAAGCACTAATTGACAAAGAAGTAAAAACTCACCTGTGTTGGGGGTGGACCCACCTGAGGCTCTGAAGCCCTCAGCAGAGAATGAAGCTTGTAACCACAAGAGTGAAGTTCACGCTCTCCATGTCCACAAAGCCCTGACATGCATACCATAGCCTGATGTCTTTTGACCTAAGCCTGTAACAGTGACCAGCCCACCCTGGTACTTAGATACTTCTAGGGCTTTAAATTCATCTCATGTCTTACAGATTAGCCTAACTTGATTTGGAAAACAGTCACTCCAGCCACATCTACCACGAAATGGTAAGAACTGGCTCATGGTCACACCATTCTGGAAAGATGTCAAAACGATGCCCTGTCATCAGCATGGTTACTGTGATTTAAAATAAAGTAGAAAATATGGGCCCCAAAAATACTTTAATGGGGATGCGCAGAAATGCCACCTCAAAAAATGGCCTACTGTGAATGATAAGAGAAAAGGGCAATAAATGAAGCAGCCCTGGGAAATAAATCAGGAAAGGGTGGTAACCCAGCTGAACCCACAGAATGCTCTAAATAGCAGCAAGCTCTGGAAATAGCAGCAGCATTTCGCCCAGTCTGGTCTGTGGGCTCTTGGTCATGCAGTGTGGTCTTTATGGTAACCTCTACTCACAAAGGTAGACTTCAGTGGTACAAGGAACTCTTATTACATCTTTCAACTTGGTATTCATTTTTGGTTCATTGCATAATATTTACATGGAATAACACATACCAAGTTTTGAATAGTAACAGACAAATCTCAAAGGTGCCAAGACTTGGATAGGCCTTCAAAAGTCCAGCTCCTCAGTTGAATGAATCATAATCTCTTTGATCTAACATCTGGATGGAAAACTCTTTAAGATCCTCATTCCCTATATAATCACAATTCTCCCTCAGATAACAATAACCAGCCTTAGACACAGACAGGCTAAAAGCAAAGAAAAATTTCAGAGTCTAAGCTAAACAACAATTTGTTTTTTTTCAAGCATTATAGCTCCATCTTTTGTTTTTACTTATCAGAAACATTTAAAACAAAGTAGATATCTTTTATCACTGTTGTCCCAGTGTATCACGTAGTGCTCGGCACATAGTTGACAATAAGAAGTTAAGTAAGGAATAATAGAAAGGGAGAAGGAGGTTTATTTGAGAGAGTTGGGACTTAACTATCTGGTCGTATCTTCAACTCCCAGATTTCCTGCAGCATGAGTCAACTACTTACCCAGTGAACATCAGAAAATTTCACAGTATTTTAAGAAAGGGGGTGAGGCAGGTCCATTTCTACTGCCAGCAAAACCAAGATATGACAACAGCAGAAAGAGTAATAAATTATAAATAATTTCTAGGCTAAGAGCAATAGAATAATGAGCTAGAAGCTCTCTGAGCTCTGAGTTGTGAAGCAGACCCTCAAGTGTGGCATCAGGTTGGGAATTCTACAGTACATGGATCCACAAGGGCAGAGACTTTGAATACAAAGGACATTTTACAAGCACCTTCCTAGAGTACAAGTATATCCTTGACCAAACCTATCGGGGGATGAAAATAGGATTTCAACAATCGCAGGTGGATATTCCTGGGTCTCGACTCATCTATTCTCTGATGAACTTCTGGCCATCCTTGAATGGCCAGAGCTGTTCAACGGTCATGCAGAGCTGTGTATAAATTCAACAAGTATCTACTGAGCCGCTGAGAGGTATGGGTCATGGGATGGAGAGTGCAGCTGTGAGCAGGATAATCATGAACCTTGCCTTAGGTGCTGATGACCTAGCTAGGGATTCTGGGTTCTCCTAGAGATTGTCTCACTTGTATTCTGTGTGTCAGTTCTGTTGGCTCCAAAAGACATCTGCTGTTCTCCTTTCCTCATCCCATGTTCCTTGGGGTGACTCTTACTATTAACCATACCCACCCGGCTCTGCTGTCAGTGCCCAGCCATCACACTGCTTCTCTCCTGATGCCCCAGCAAACTGCTCCAAGGCTGGCAGTGCACCTGTAAAAGGTGTGGAGGACCATACTCAGGTTGCCATCGACTGAGGAAGCTGAAGCCAATGGCACCATTTTCCATTGTGGCAGAAGTTGCCAGCACCTGTGTTGGTGACATCATGTCCTCTCCGTGACCCACAGAGATTTTTATCAATACCCTTTGCAGTGAAGAACAGTTCTTCTCTCAAGAAGTTCACATTCTAGAGGGAGAAAATTGGGGAAGGATCTATCTATCAGCAAGGGCCACCCTAACAAGGTGATCTTTCAGCTGAGACTGAATAAAGTGAAGGAGGTAGCCATGTGGATATCTGAGGGAAGAGCATCCCAGGTGAAGAAACCTACAAATGCAAAGGCCCTGAGGTAGGATTGTACCTGACATCTTCAAGCAACCCCAAGGAAGTGAGTGTGGTTGGAGCAGGGTGAATGAGGAGGAAATGAGGTCCGGTAGCGAAGGAGCCAGATTACCTAGAGTCTTGCAGGCCTTGGGAAGGGCTTTAGATTTTCTTCTGAGACAGACAAGGAGCCATTGTAGGAGGCTCCGCAGAGAAGTAGCACGATCTGACATAGGTTTTTGAATCATCACACTCTGGCTGGGGTGTAGTGAATAGACTGAAAGAGGCTGAGATGGGGAGTAGGGAGACCACTTGGGGGCTGCTGAAATACTACGGGTGAAAGATGATGGTACCTTGGATCAGGGTGGTGGTAGTAGGGTTGGAGAACATGGATGGGCTCAGAGTTTGCTGGCCAGTTGGATGTGAGGTGTGAGGGGAAAAGAGTTTAGGATGACTCTGGGTTTTTTAGCCCAAGACACTGGAGGAATAGAGCCAGTCATCTCTCACTGGGCTGGGGAAGTCTCAGGAAGAAGCAGGCTTATGGAGGAATAAGATCAAAACTTTGGTTATGGGCATGTTGATTTCAAGATGCCTATTAAGCATCCAGTCGAGATTTCAGAATATGAGTTTGGAGCATAGGAAGAAACCTGGACTGGACATCTAAAATCGAGAGTCTTCATCTTCTAAAGTCACTGGACTAAGGGAAATCATCCAGGTACTACTCATTAACAAATAAGAGAAAAGTTCTGAGGACTTCTTCTGAAGGGTCCTGGAGAACTGCAGCACCACAGCTAAGAGAAGGATGAGAGTGTGGCAGAAACTCTAGGTAGGAGCAGCCAGTGAGGGGGCACCCTGAAGGCCCAGGGAAGAAAGTGTGTCCAAGAGTAGGGAGTGGTCAACTGCATCTTATGCTGTGGACACCTTGAGTAAATGAGTGTGAGGATTGGCTGAGAACTGAAGACTAGCATTGCTGACGTGGAAGTCATTGGCAGGTGAATAATTAATTTATTTTCTAAACTGGGACATTATTTAGAGTAAAAGAGGACGTGTGTTAGTGATCTATTACTATAACAAATTACCGCAAAGCTCAGTGGTTTAACGTAACTACAAACATTTATTTATCTCATACAGTTTAGGTGGTCTAGAAGTTGGGAGTGGATCTGCTGAGCAGTCTGGTGGAGGCCCTGTTGTGAAATGGCAATCAGATACTGGCTGAGGCTGCGGTCACTGGAAGGCTTGACTGTGGCTGTAAGATCTGCTTCCATGGCGGCTCAGTCACATGGCTGACAACCTAGTGCTAGTTGCCCGTGGGGTTTAGTGCCTCCCCAGATGGGCCTCCAGCATGGAAGCTGTCTTCCCTCAGGTCAGGCAATCCTGGAAAACAAGGCTGTTTACACAGATCGGCCCTGCTCAGTTTGCGAGGGACCACAGAAGAGTGTGAGCAATGGGAGGCTAGGATAATTGGGGTCATCCTCGAGAATGGCTAATAACAGAATGTCATTACCACTTATACCCAGAAAGCGGATATAAACTGGGACCATCTCAGGCAACTAAGATGTATGGTCACTCTAGACCTTGGTGACTTTGAATAGAATAGTTTCAGGGAAGTGTAGTGATAGAGATATAGAGATGAGAACCACATCAATGAAATTCAAGCCCAGAACTTTTGCTCATTTCTCATCTCTTTCTACTAGACATGAAGCTGGTAGATCAGTGAATATGATGGATGCTCATTTTGCCATTAACTTGGAGTCAAAGGATAAAGCCCACAAAGGGTTAAACAGAGTCAAGATGGAAATTTCTGAAAACATTGTTTCAGCGCTTGGATCCAGCCAAGCTTAAAGCTCACAATAATTATAACAGTCATCACATTTCCCAACCCCCCACTCTCTTTAAAAAGTTTAAGTTAGATTTCTGAAATTTTCAGTGAAAAGAATTCAGATTAGTGTCTCCCTTATTTAAGTAGGTCCTTGTTGAACACAACTTACTAGTCTCAAGCACACTTGGGAGTGTTTGAGTGCAGAGTAAACAGCTTAAACTCACTCTGGTATGCTTGGTACACTAAGAAGGTTGCTCAGGTCATCTCTTTTATGAAATTTCACTTGCACCAGCATTTTAACTGGTAGTTATGACTACAAGATGGATTTTATATGGAAGAGTATATGTTGACATTGATATCTGAGCAACCCAGAAAAATCAATCTTCAAGATGGGCAGTGTCACAGATGTTTCTTTAGAAATATCTTTACTATGTGAAACACTGAGGACTTTCCCTGAAATCGATCCAATAACAAAAGCCTTGCCCTGAAAAATGTTGCCAGCAGAGTAGCTGGACCACCCATCTGGAACCAAACTGAAGTCCACCTCTACAAAGGAAAAGCAAACGTCTATAAATTGCATGCTAGCCACTTTCTCTTCTGTGACATCCTCGCCACCCTTCAAGATCTTGTTTCCTGTAGTCACCCAGCAAGAACAGAACTGGATTTTCATACAGCCTCTCAGGATTTATTCCTCTTATGATATATCGATTTTGAATTGGAAAAAGATTAAAACTGCATGGGTAGAAGGACATAGAAGAGAGGCTGGAGGTGAATACAAAATACAACAGTGGCTGTAACCAGCCTGCAGGGCTCTCCCCCGCAGAAGGGGACCCCACGCCAAGGAGTGGGGACTTGAAGCCATCTGGAGGCTTCCCCAGCTCAGGGCCTCTTTGGAATTACATGCAGGGGCAGAAACAGGACTGGGCTGTGCATGCAGAACATGGAATATGTCTATTGACCCGGCAGGTCTAAATAAAGTCTCATTCTTGTTAGCACAGCCATCAGTCCTCGTGATCGTGGAGCACTGAAACGAGGCGGTTTGGGTGCCTCTTGTCTCATTCTCCTGTTACCTAAACATGGAACACATCCAGATTGGGGCAGAGCAAACCTCCTTAACTTTCAATTACCACCTGCTTCAAATTAGGAAACGGGCTGAGGAGAGGGAACAGTGTGGAGGTGACATTCAACCTCCAGATCCCCGCACTGCTGCATTAGCTCAGCCCTTTCAGAGAACACAAAAGGTTCTCTGGGCATCTGCTTTCTTATGCATTATCTCACTTAATCCTCACAAGGAGAGTTGTCGCAGCCTCTCTTGAAGAAGCACAACTTACAGGGAAAACGTGTGTGTGCAGAAACATTGGCGACAGGCAAAACCTGCTAATGGATTGAACCTAGAGCCAAGAACCAGCAAAGCCAAGTCATGATCCCAGATCCACCACAATACCCTCTGTGCTTCAGTTGCCCTAAAAGTGCAATACACGCTTCACCAGAGGATTAGTGTTACCATGTTAAATGTAGCACTCCGAGCTTCTTTATAGAAAAGTGTTTTAAAAATGCATGGTGTGACAGCCATGGAGGAAAAGGCATTTCGCACTCAGACATACACAGCAGGGGTGTAGAGTGATGTGGATTGGGCTCACTGCTCTCTCCATGAAGTTCAATGTTCCCAGATGGCACATTCAATTAGAGTTTATTTCATCATCTTAAATGAAACCTATTGAGAAAGACAGTTCATGTTTATAGTGTACACTCTACAAGGGGGAAAAAGGCATATCGACATGGTATCTCTAACATGCCATGGTACTGTCACGTAGCTCACAGCATGGAACCTACCGTAACTTTTCCTGGCCACACTTACAGAGAGAAAGACAGTGCCGTTTCCTCTTTTGAGTATCAATTACTCCAGCAGGTTTCTCAGCCTCGGCACTACGGACAGTAGAGCTGGATGAATCTCTGTCGTGGGGCTGTCCTGTGCCTTGCCGGAGTGTGTCGCAGCAGCCCTGGCCTCCACCCGCTAGATGCCGGGAGCACCCTCCTCCCCATCGCCCCCTGCCCCGGTTATGACAACCAAAAATGTCTCCAAACATTGCCAACTGTTTCCTGGGGCGGGGGGGTGGTGGTGGTGGTGGAAATTACACCCAGTTGGAACCACTGTCTTAAAAGATACATAGTAACTGGACCATATAGAGTGTTCGATTTAGAAGGTCTAGAGAGCAAAGCGATCATTTATGCAATATCCGTTTTACAGATGCAGGCACTGAAGCCAGAGAAATTTGGGACTTGCTTCAGGTAACACAGGTAAGTGGTACAGCTCTCACTAGAAACCAGGCCTCTGACTGCTCCCTGACTCCCTTATTTAGTTCTTGGGAATAGTAAATCTCATATTACCAGATCATGTTAAGAAAGAGAAAATACAGCCCCTTTAAAGAGAGCTCATTAGATCTAAATGGATACTTTCCAGAACTACAGCCTTACCTAACTTATCGTAGGTCTAATCCAAACCCCTCAGATGTTATTCTGTTTTGGGCAAAACAGCCCTTTGTCTGTTTCCACTGCCTTCCCTGCATCCCCAATCTTCCATTCCCTCAAGTCCCTGGAAAGGTTGTGCTGTTTTCAGGACATACAGTCCTTGAAGATCTTATAAGACTGGATGTCTTCAAATCCTCTAACAGCCATCACACCCTTAGACAACCCAACACGTGGTTCTGGGGTGACGAGTGAAGTTGGTTTGGGTCCACCACTGTGCGTTCTTCAGCTCATTTGACTTTCCTTTCTCTGCCCTTAGAACAGCCCACCCCCTTTCCTGTACCAAACTCTCACCTGCCTTCAACCAAAACACCCTACAGTAGCCCCCACTGCCAGGTTCGTGCCCTCCCAATCTGAACTGATCGTAGACACCTTAACTGAAGATCCCTTTCTACTTTAAATGTGTCCACCAAATTCTTGGGCCTTGCCTAAGCATCAGCAGGTACTGTTCTGAAATAGAAAGAAAGAATAAGAGAGAGCAAGATAGTTGGAGTAATATGCAAATGTGGTGACATAAATAGAGATGGCACACAAGGTATTTATTCAGGAAATTTGGGGATACAAGACGTGGCTATAAAGTAATGCAATAGATTTTCACTTAAGACTTACAGAACCAGGTCTCATTCCTCTGTGGGAACTAGAGATGCTAAATGCTGGCCTTCAGACTTGGAATTCTCTTTCTCTTGTCCACTAAAACACAGGTCAGTTATCTCTAGAAATTGTCTCCAACTTCCTCCACCCCAGTTGGGTTTAAATAGTTTCAGTCTAGGGCCTGGCGGCATCATGCAAACATATCTGTTGTTCTTAGCACAGCCTATTTTTCTGAGTTGCAAATAGACATTGTTCAGGAGCAAACACAAACAGTGAGACATGTCTGGAGTACCCTGATATAATTGGTTCCAAATTTACAACAACATAAAAAAGAATTATATACATACATATATATAATGATACTGCATAGAATTTTAGAATAGTCAGTTTTTATTGATGACTTCAATTGCACTGTCAAATAAATAGCAACTATTTTTTTTTCTTCTGACTTAGCTAATTCTATTGTCAGTGTTGGTGCTAACAACTTCTCCAATACCATCTAGAAATGTTCACCACATCTGGCACTGATGCCTACACACAATTGAAACAAAAGATATCCCGTTTCCCTTGTCTCACTTCCATGTCCTGCTGAGGACGAGGTTCCCTGTGCTTCACCCATATCCACACGCCCTGTGTGGCCACCCCACTCGCACTTCTGAACTGAGAGGTCTTGGGAAGCTGCTTCAGGAGGTATGGACTCTGGAAAAACGTGAGACCCACCCTCAAAAACTTGTGATTTAGTGAGGACCAAAGGCGGGGAAACCAGGGATAATAATACCCAGTAACAGGTGGGCAGGAACCCACAGGAAAGGCTGCTAATCCCGTCTTGGTGACTGGGCACCAAGAAACCTTCCTAAAGAAAAAGGCGTCTAACTGAAAATTAAAAGGAGAGAGCTCCAGGCAAAGAGAGGTGGAGGGAAGTGCTCCACGCAGAAGTCTGAGGAAGGGAAGATGTCAAGAAACCTGTAGGAGGATTTCTAGTCCCCTCTGACTCAACATGTTCTAAATGCCAGCAACTGGTCAAAATAGGTTTGTCCTTAGACAAGCCTGCAGGACAGCATGATGTCAGAGCCAGGGGAGAGTTCACTGGACTCCCCTCTCCCTATCTGTGCAGTAGTGCCTCTGATTAACTGGGAGAACAAACACGCCAGTCCATAATTAGAAAGAAATGCTTCTGGAGAGGTCACTTCTTAAGGGTTATAAACTCTGGGCCAAAGAACACAAATGATGACATCAGATCTTTTCTAGTTTCCCAAAGGCAGTGATTCTTGGAAGGGCATAAGAACTGCAAGGGCATTAGAATCACCTGGGAAGCCTATGTAAAAGGCAGGTTCTAATATTTGTATGTTCCTATACAAAGCGACATTATTCACAATAGCCAAAAGGTGGAAGCCATCCCAGTGTCCATCCACGGATGAATGAATAAGCAAAACGTGATGTATTCATACAACGAAAGACATAAGGGAAGGAATCCAGTTGGCTGCTGCAACATGCATGAACCTGAGGACGTTATGCTCAGCGAAGTAAGCCAGTCACAAAGGCTTACTTCACTCCACTCATGCGCGATACCGAAAGTAGTCAAATTTGCAGAGATGGAAAGTGGAATGGTGGTTGCCAGGGGCTAGGGGGAGGGAGGGATGCATGTGTTTAATGGGGACAGAGTTTCAGTTGGGGAAGGTGAAAAAGTCCCAGAAATGGATTGCATAGCAGTGCGAATGTACTTGGTGCCTCTGAACTATACAATTAAAAATGGCTAATATAGTAAATCTTATGTTATAAGCATTTGCCACAATTAAAAATAATAATAGAAAAGAAAAAATAATAAAAGCATGGAGAGCCTGGTTTAGCAGGCCTGTCAGATACTTGCCAGGAGGCAGAATTCATTCCAGGTGGCTAAAATGAAGGCGCTAAGAGGAAGGACCCCTCACCCAATGTGGGCAGGGTTAAGAACCAGCAAGAATGTCAAAGCACCCAGGACCTAGAGACAGCAGAAAGCTATTACTATTCCTAGGGCTGAAGACGCAAAGGGTGGAAGTTGTGGTGCCCAAGCCCACTGAGAGCTGGAGCCCTGATGAGGGCCGGTCTGAGATGTGGGGCATCTAGCAGGAGCAGTGGTGGGGTACAGGAGCAGTGGTGGGGTACAGGAGCTGTGGTGGGGTGCAGGAGCAGTAGTGGGGGTGCAGGAGCAGTGGTGGGGTGCAGGAGCAGTGGCGGGGTGCAGGAGCAGTGGTGGGGGTGCCGGAGTAGTAGTGGGGTGCAGGAGCAGTGGCGGTGTGGCCGTGGCCAGAGCTGTGAGAGCAGAGCACCGGGGAGCTGCAGGAAGCTTGCCTGCTCCTCACCCTCCTGCTCTCCAGTCTCCCTCTGGGAGCTCCAGTCACTGAAGCTGACAGAACCAGACAGCAAAGGAGCCAGGGGTGGCGTTAACAAGCTCTCTTCCTCTCAGGGAATGGAGCTGGGAGAGGCAAACAGGATAACCAGCACAATAGGTCTCCAGGCTGGGAGGCTCTAGAATCTATAGTTTTTTTAAATGCCCGTATGTTAGGGGCCCCCTAATCACATCTTGAGGGTACAGTCTTAGAAGGAACCAGAATGCCTGGAAGCACTGAGCTGCCGGAAGTGGAGATGAAGGGGCAAGTGGAGTGGGTTGAGTTGATAGAAGGGACGCCAGACACGATGTCACCACTGTGATCCACAGACCGCTGCTACTCCTCCCCTTCAGCTCCCGAACTGGTCCGTATGTGACGGCGCCTTCGCACACTGCGGCACTGCAGCAGGCTCCGACCCGGGATGCAGCTCTGCTTTCTGTGGACAGGCCAGCACCTAAAATAGATTTATGTGTCTGGGAAAGTAAACCATTTCTCCTCTGTGGACCCAAGTGTGACATGAAGCATACTGAACCTTAAGAATCGTTATCCTAAAGATTGCACCCATTTTCAGGTGGGTGCTCAGACTCACTAATAAGCCTGCACATTTCTGAGGAAGTCAGATGCAACAAAAAGAAACTATAATGTGCATATATTAAAACAAATATGACATTAGCTATGAGCAAGTAAGAAGTAGCCATTTTAATAAATCATAAGTTCTGTGAAGTTAAGTTGAGGTTTTTAACATGCAATGGGCATGAGTTATACAATCACAGGATTCATTCTTATTCATTTATTTCATTAACATTTACTGAACTCCCATAATATGCTGGGAGTTAATCTAGATGCTGAACAAAACACATAAGACCTGGGCCCTTGTGCAACTGGAATAGCTGAAGATGAGGCAAATCACACTCTGGTTTCTGTTCTATCATGTCTGGTTTTTGCAGTTCAGCCAGGCTGAACTGGCCCTCGCAGAACTTTGGTGAAGATGCTAAAGTTTTCCTAAGAGCAGATGTATGGAGTACAATTCTAGGCTATGTCCCATAAACTCTGGTCACCAAAGCTTGGTCTCTCTCTCTCACTGTCTCTCCCCCTCTTTTCCTTCCTTCCTTTCTTCCCTCCTTCCTTTCTCTCTCTCTCTCTCTCTCTCTCTCTCTCTCTCTCTCTCCTTCTTCACTCCTCCTTTCCTTCCTTTTCTTCTCTTTTTTTTCTCTCACTCTTACTTTCTCTCTCACCTTTTTTTCCCCAATCACACTGAAACCATTATAGTAGTTAGATTTAAAGTTTTTAAAATTACAGTATTCACTCACAGCCAAGTAGCTCTGGAATTCAACCTTCAAAAAACCAAAATAAAACAAAAACCACTCAAGGATCTTTAAGACTGAAGTAAAAAACTTTTGACCACATTTTATTTATCAGTTATTCCCCAGGTCTAACCAGGGTGGCCAACTCATCCCAGTTTTAGCACTAACTTGTCAGTCCTCTGGAAGCCAAGACCTCTGGCCTCCCTTCCTCTAACACGATAGTACCTAGCAGATTCTTAATACGCACTCTCTGTGTGAATACATGAAGAAATGATCACATAAAAATATGCAATGCTCACCCACACACTCCACCAATTCAATTCTCTTTATGACATTTTCTCATGTAAAAACACAAAAAGGAGACTTTCATACACAAGACTATTTCCAATTAAAACCATTACAAATCAGATTTTTTTGGTTTGAATGTTAAAATATTTAAAATCCATATATAAATTCAGTAAGTAGGCAATATATTTAATTTAGGATTCTTAGTGAAAAATGTCAGGGTGTTTATTCTTGTTATTCTGCAACTTTCATTCAGCCAAATTTAGGTGGGGTAAGCAAATAGATTTTTGAAAACAGATTTTGAAAGTAGCATGTTTTTTTTTAAAAAAAAGAAATCTGATGGCTTCAGGGAAGGCATAAACCTGAGATTATGGCTTTCTTCAAGGCAGAAGTAATGAGGCCTGAATAAGTGTTGTTGATCTCATGTCTTCCTTCCCTAAATGGCCAACAAGAGCCACATTATACATGTGAAGCCACCTTCTCACAGGCAGACGGACCCAAACAAGCTGCGTTTGTGTTTCATAGATGAGGGCAACCCCTGTCTCTTGCCCTCAGGCCTAATAAGCTGTCACAGGTACAGAGACCTTCCTTTGCGCAGACGCTCCCCAGCCCAGCCTGTCGGGAGAACGCTGGCTCTGGGCGCTCCCACTCTGAAGCTTCATTAGCCATTATCCTTCGTGACTTCAAGGTGAGATCTCAGCACACAGGAAAAACTGCTCATTTTCCACTGTTTCTCACATAACAGGCAAATTTATTTCCCTTATAAAACAGAAATCACAGGTGTAAATGCCACCTACACAGCCATTTCACCGCAAGGGCCACCTCCCCCCGAAAGAGTGTCTTATCCATGGGATGTGCTTTTCTGTGGTTTAAACCAAGTTTCAGTAAGTACCAGCCATACATGTGTTTCCTTCCCTCCCACCCTCCCTTCCTTTTTCTATCCTTCTCCCTTCCTTCTCTTTCTTTCTCTTTCTCCCTTCCTCTTCTATCTTTCTTCTTTCTTTCCTTCCATCCTTCCCTCCTTCCTTTCTTTCTTTCTCTCTTTTTCTTTCTTTCTTTCCATTTCCCAAACTCATTTGAGTGCAGAAAACTTATATCATAAAATGCCAATCAACAGTCTGCAAGAGAAATGTTGCTTAGAAGACAGCTTGGGAACTACTGTCTTGAACATTGAATGGCAGTTAATAACCCACTGTGCCCCCCTCTACCCAGTGGGATTCCCCAGGCCTACGTCCTCACCTCCATTCCTGGGCAAGGCGCTACACAGGGGAAGTACATAGGTTCCAGGCCCGGCGTGGCCACTAATTCACAGCTGGGTCTCATCTCCTCACCTCTCCAGTAGGGGTTTGGGATGAGGTATTCTTCAATGTCTTTTCATTTCTAATAACGTTCTACATTAATTGATACACACATATACACACACACATGATGAAACCATATATGAAGAGTATGGGCTCAGTCGTGTCCCCTCAAGACCAACATATTGACATCCCAACCCCCAGTACCTCAGACTGTGACTTTATTTGGAGATAGTGCCTTACATACATAATTAAGTTTAAATGAGGCCATTATGGTGGGGCCCTAATTCAATATGACCTGCGTCCTAATAAGAAGAGGAGGAGACAGCAGGGGTTACGTGCAGAGAGGAAAGACTGTGTGAAGATGCAGGGAGAAGGCATCTAGCTGCAAGACAAGGAGAGAGGCCTCAGAAGGAACTGATCCTGCCAACACCTTGATCTTGGACTTCCAGCCTCCTGTGAGAAATAAATTTATGCTGTTTAGGCCCCCAGACTATTGTATTTTGTTGCGGCAGTCCTCGCAGACTAATACAATACAAAGGTTAATGTGTCCCATCTCTGTCAAGTAAGATCTGCATTGATGCTCCAACCCCAACTGCATGTGCAACATGGCAGGAACTGAGGGTTTGTCTGGAAGAGCCTGACTTGGAGCCAAATGGTGTGGTTGGAATACTTTCACCTGGATGCCAAGATAATCCACGCGAGTGTGGTCTAGAGCTGACCTTTCAGCACTACCGCATAGCATGTCTGCTCTTTCTTATCCTGAAATCTGCAGTCGAACAAACATCATGCTGGAGAAGATGTGGCTAAAGTGGGCTTCTCTCCTTTAGCTAAGATTCGCAAAGACTCAGAAAATTCCACAAGTATTTGCTGAGCATATTCATATGCTGGAAGTGGTGGGAGATATAAGATAAACAAAACCAGAGCCTCCTGCCCCCGGAGAACAGCTGTTTTCCCCCAGCATTATTAAGATATAATTGACAAATAAAAATGTTTATATATTGATGGTGTACAGTGTGATGTTTAGATACATGTATATATTGTGAAATGATGAAATCAAACTGATTAACATCTCCAACACCTCACATACTTATTGCTTTTGTGGTAAGAACATTTAAGATCTGCAACAATCTTGATGGTTTCTTGTGATTTCGAGGTGGCTACGCTGGCCGCTGTGTATGTTCCAGGGAGAAAAGAGAAGGAAGGAGTGAAAGAGCAAAAGGCAGATACATGCCAGCTGCATCTGCAGCCCCTTTTAAGGGGCCTTTCTCCTTGAATCCCACCCCCCACTTCCACTGACATCTCACTGGCCAGAACGGTGCTACATGACCCCCTGTCCTAGACGAAGGCTGAGAAATGCATACCCCTTCCACACAAGAGAGAAGGAGAAGTGAGAGAGAGCGTGGATTTGGGGCGGGCAGTACAAATAGAGGACAAGAGGCGCATTCAGCTTGGATGGCCCACTCGGTGTTCTCAGAGGATGTGGGGTGTGAGCTGGATCTGGAGGCGAGTGGGGGGAGGGGCAGTCTATGCGCAGGGGTCGTCGTTGCAAAGACGAAAGGTCAGAGATCATAAATCACATAAGACCCACTGAGGCTCAGGCTTAGGGTACGTGGGCAGGTGATACAATGTACTAGAAGGTCATAAAATGTACAAGTGGGGCCAACTGGTGGATTTATTTGTTTGCTAGGACTGCCACAACAAATATCACAGACCTGATAGTTTAGATACCAGATTTTTTTCCTCACAGTTCTCAAGTCTGCAAGTGCAAGATCCAGGTGTGGCAGGGCTGGTTTCTCCCGAGGCCTCTCTCCTGGGCTTGGCATGGCCATCTTCCCTGCTGTGTCTTCAGGTGGACTTTCCTCTGTGTGCACTGGCATCTCTATGAGTCCGAATTTCCTATTTTTATAGCACACCAGTTATTTTGGATTAAGGCCTACCCTAATGACCTCATTTAAACTTAAACACCTCTTTAAAGGCTCTTATGTTCAAATATGGTCACATTCTGGGGCATTGGGAGTTGGGCCTTCAACATATGCATTTGGGGGTAGGAGGGTGGGGCAAGGACATACTTCAGGCCATAACAGGGAGAATCTTAAAATCTAGGCTAGGGAGTTTGTGTTTCATGCTGTACACAGCAGGTAGACAGAGGGTTTTGAGCAGGGAAAACATTATGGGAGTTGTGATTTTTTAGCAGACTGGTCTTTTGTTGCCATTGTGTGGGATGCATCAGCAGCAAACAAACCCAAGGATGAGGATGGCTTTGGTGCAGGCAAGAGGTGACATTGATCTGAGTTAGGGCAGTGACTGTAGAAACACAAGTGGGAAATGGAGAAGACAAATCCAAGAGACACTATGGGGTAGGATGACCGTCATTTGGTGACTAATTTGGTAAAGGTGGGAGGATGAGGGAGGACTTGAAGGCAATTCTGAGGTTTTTGAGGCGAAGTGGCAGAGTAGGTGGGGGTGGCAGTCACTGAGATGGGGCAAAGGGGAGGAGGCCAAGTTTAGTTTAGGACATGACCATGATTTTGAAGCATACGCATGACACCAGCACAGAGTCAGGCATCACCAGCAATCATGTTTTATTATGAGCATCAGGGCTGGATGAAGGCAAACTTTGGAGTAGGAAAATTTGTCCCTGATGTCTTTCCATCTGTCATTATGTTCTCTCTCCAATCGTGGGTCCTAGGCCCACATGCTCCTAAATCGCCTCTCCCCCTGCCCCCGAATACAGACGCTCCTATACTCAGTGGAGCTCCTGAGTCATGGGGAAGGAGGAGAGAAGGAGGATCTCCCACAGGAAAGCTTGTTGGTCCTAAGACAGCCACCCCCGGCACATTTCAGGCAGCGGCAGGGGGATGCCTGCCAGGGCTGGGGGCGTTTTGACTCTCGGTGCCGTCCTGGTGCTCCTGAAACTACACGGTGCCTCTCAGCCTTCTCAAAGGAATCTGAACCCGGAAATCATGCTTTGACCCTTTGCTTTTGGCTGCTTCTGACAAAAGACCCTGAGCCCTCAGATTTGTATTTGAAAATCATGAGCACATACCAGGGATTTGATCAGTACTTGCAAACTCAATTGCAAGTAGCAAAGTAGCAGATTGCCAAGTGGCCCTTTGCCTGGGGAAAGCCCATGGACACCGCCATGCCACTAGCATCATTTGCTGTCTGGGTTACCTTTCTGTTTGCTGCCAAAGAGTGCTCTGGATTGGTTTTCTCCTTATGATGAACTGTGGGCTGATGTCTGTCATTTTAGGCGGCACTAAACCACCACGAGGAAATGGACACTTTTCTGTCTCAAGGCTGCCAAGCCCTGTACTCTGGCAAAAACACACACACATTCCCACCCAAATACCAATTCTCTCTTTCCCAGGGCCCTTCCCCGGGATTTCCTCTGGGGAGTGTAGGGCAGAGCAGCCCCGAGGTCACCCCTCAACTGCGGGGCCAGTCATGGCAGTAGGGAGGCCGGGCCGCAGCTTCCTCAGCCGGACTCAGCGTGGGCGCCCTGCCTCGCGGCGGCGGTGCCAGATGCACAGGTGGGGCACAGTCACCGTCATTCACCTGTGGTGCCCCCACGGTCTGGGCTTGCTTGAGGTCTGTCGTCTTTGTGCAGAAACGGGCTCTGAACTTGGGCAGACACACTTCTATTGCTTAAGCAGAGAGGGAGGGAGGGAAGGAAGAGCAAAAGGGAACAGGGCCAGACCCAGCAGAGGGAGGCTCCAGTGCCGTTGAACGTGGCGTCCCACGGCCTCTTTGGCCTCCACCGGTTAGGAGGAAAAGGCCTACGTTCTGCGCAGGTGCACCCGGCAACTCTGCTGCAGCCCTGAGGACTATGACGGAGGTGACGCGGCAGCTCGAAGGCCTGCTCTGTCTTCAGCCCTGGTATCTCTGTCTTTTTCTCTCACAAACTGCATTTCTGACATTCTTCCCCCGAAGCCAGTGGGAGTGACAGCTGCTTTTATCCCTCCACAGTCTGACCGCTGGCTGAGGGCCTGAATTTGCAAGCTCACTTCTTTTCAGGGTTTTTTGTGGTGAAATGATACCAACTGCCTGCTTAATTCCAGGTGGTCGCCAGCCCTGGGCTTTCAGGACACTTTCCCCAGCCAGCCAGCCTGGGGTCTGAACCCCTTTCTGCTGATTTCACATACTGTTCCAGTAGCTTGGAATCACCTCCCTCTCTGTTTAGGTTTGGGTGGGGCATCGGGGTACATACAGCCCTACCCCTTTCAGCCAGAACAAGAAGATCCAGAGTTGTCAAGCTCAGGTGTGATGCTAAATTAGTTCACCAACTTTTTACTTTTTTTTTTTTAATGGACAACATGATTCTGGAAAAAGAACATTGCATTCTCAATCTCTGCATTGCCCAATATGGCAACAACTAGCCTCATGTGGCAATTTAAATTTAAAGTAATTACAGCTAAGTAAAACTAAAGTTCAGTTCTTCAGTCACACTGGCCACATTTCAAGTGCTCAACAGCGACATGTGGCGAGCAGCTACCATGTGGAACCAGCAGACCTAGAACATTTCCATCTTCCCACCAAGTCCTAGTAGACAGCACTGATCCAACTATTCTATTTCTGACCTTGGACTGTGAAATGCAACTGATTCTTGGCTCTGTGACCCTCCTACCAAACACCTGGATCTGGTCTAATAATGACAGATCACTGGTTGCAGGATATGTTTAATTTGCATTGTTGTTATAATTGCTGTCATCATAATGATTTACAATAACAATGTACCTGCCAAGTTTTTGACTGATTTGTTATTTCACAGATGTAATTTGCTTGTGTGATTAATAGAATTTATATTAATATTTATATTTATATTAATAACCTTAATCTGCTTCTGCAATGGCTTCCCTGTTGTTGACATTCATTCATTTGTTCTTCATTCATTCACTAAGTACTATGGAGGGTGTGTTCTCCAGGCATAGATGGTGTGATGTGTGAAGCACAGACACCATAACATCATATTTAAGATCTGGGGCTGTGGTGTCCACTACCAGCTGTCGCTTTCTAGCTCTGTCCCTCATTTTCTTTTTTTTTTTTTTTTTTCAAGACAGAGTCTCACTCTGTTGCCTGGGCTAGAGTGCCGTGTCATCAGCCTAGCTCACAGCAACCTCAAACTCCTGGGCTCAAGTGATCCTACTGCCTCAGCCTCCCGAGTAGCTGGGACTACAGGCATGCGCCATCATGCCCAGCTAATTTTTTCTATATATTTTTAGTTGGCCAATTAATTTATTTCTATTTTTAGTAGAGACAGGGTCTCGCTCTTGCTCAGGCTGGTTTCGAACTCCTGACCTTGAGCAATCCGCCTGCCTTGGCCTCCCAGAGTGCTAGGATTACAAGTGTGAGCCACCACGCCCAGCCCCTCATTTTCTTATATGTAAAATAATAACAAAGATGTGGACCTTGTAGGGTTAGAAAAATTAAATGAACCAAAACATGCACAGTTCTTAACATAGAGGCTGTCATCTGCCAAATGGACTAGCATGTTATTTTAATCACCAGCCTATTTATTAATAATTTCATCATCATTGGTAAAGGGTGATATTTAAAGTCCAATTCTTTTCTGGCCAATCATCCTGCAAAGGAAATGAAGATGCAGGACTGGGATTGTGGTTAGTGCGAATGCGTCGTTTCTTGCCAGAACAACCATTTCAACAGTTCCTGGAGTGTGGTGAAATTTCCTGTTCTTTGTTTTGCTGCCTTTTCTCCCTGGATAAAAACTATGAGTAAGCTGAACAATAGCAAGAGAGCACGCAAATAAAAAAATTAGATTCTGAAAGTGCTTGCTCTTCTTTTACAAAGGAACGGGGCCCATTCTAGAACGCCCACCCAGGATGAAGATAATTGAGTTTACCTGGCCCCCTCTGTCTTGTTTATTTCTTTCCTGAGTGGCTTCATTGGAACAAGAACAAAATTGATGATGAAAAATAACACCATCTTTGTTACTTGGGAGCTCTTTAAACTTAGTAGAAATTCAAAAAATTCAAAGCACTTAAAGAACTTAAAGATCCTCTCTGGAGCGTATGTTCAGCTATGGCAGGAAGTCAGCATAATGGGGTGAGCTCACATTTAGGAAACTCTTTGGTGCATTAAGGTTACTTTCACTTCTGTTCCTGCTCTTGCCTTTATCCCCTGCAGTTTGGCTTCTGCTCCACTCATCTTGATAAAATGTCTTTTTGGTTCTTCCAAGGAACCTCACAGTTCAACCTCCCTGTTTGGCATTGTTAACTACCTTAATCCTCTGTGAAAATGTATCCCCAATATTCCCAGCTTTGTTTCTGGGCCTGGCCTTCAGAACTCTCTAGATTGGAGTATTTATAGATGCTGTCCTATGAAAATTTAATAGTGTCTCAGATAAAGACCTTTATAGCATGTACATTTTTGGATGCTGCGAAGCTGAGAAAGTTACATAAATTGATGGATTATGCAATAAAGGCAATAGGAAATCAACAAATTGGAACAATGGACCAGTTGCAAAAACTTCGTCTTTGGTGTCTCCAAAACAATATCAAGGTTGAGGATACGGAAAAAGAGGTGGGCTTATTGAAACCACCCTTTACACAAATCAATAATGGGGTACAAGGTGAGAACTGTGGTAAAGACCTAGCTAAAAATAACAATAATAATTAGTTACTGTCCCCTTGTTTGTTTCTCTATAATTGCCACTCCAGAGCCACATAGCTGGTGTCCATAAAGATTCTTAACTTTATCCCCATAGCTGGTGTCCATAAAGATTCTTAACTTTCTCCATAGATAACACCACCTTTTCGGAACCTAAAGGTAGTTTTTAAGATATCTTCCAGGCCCCGCATTCCACTGGATCAGTTGACCCACGCACACCAGGGGCCCATACCAAGAAAACAACTCGACTGGAATTGTGACCCCAGGGACTGGAGCAACACAAGAAGATGATTTCTATACCCCTATAATTTCACCCAATTAACAAGCCTAATTCCCTAATCCCTGGCCTGCCAAGCTACCGTTAAAAACTCTATCTCTCAAATTCTTGGGGAGGCGGATTTGAGAACTTTCTCCCCACTTGGCCCTCTGCAGAATAAAACTTTCTCCATTGCAACCCCAATTGTCTCAGGACATTGGCTCTTCTCTGTGCAGTGGGCAGCACAACTCGGTTGGGCAGCAACATTATGAACAATGTAAGAGGTCTTTTGTTTTTTGATAATAGCTATCCTGACAGGTGTGAGGTGATATCTGTGGGTTTGATTTGTATTTCTCTGATGATTAGTGACATTACATTTTTTTCATATAGCTATTGGCAATTTATATGTCTTTTTCTGAGAAATGTCTATTTAAGTCCTTAGCCCATTTTTAAATCAATTTATTCATTTTTTTTACTATTGAGTTGTAGGATTTCCGTATATATTTTGAATGTTAACTCCATGCCAGATATATGATTTGCAAATATTTTCTTTCATTCTGTAGGTTGCTTTTTCAGTCTGTTGATTGTTTCCTTTGCTGTGCAGAAGCTTTTTAGTTTGATGTATTCTCACTCATTTATTTTTGTTTCTGTTGCCTGTGCTTTTGGTTTCATATCCATGAAATTGTTGCCAAGACCAATGTTATGAAGCTTTTCCCCTGTGCTTTCTTCTGGGAGTTTTATAGTTTCAGGTCTGTGTTTAAGTTATTAGTCCATTTTGAGTTGATTTTTGTGTGTGGTATAAGATAAATATCCAATTTAATTCTTTTGAATATGGATATCTGGTTTCCTAGGAAAATTTGTTGAAGAAACAAAAGACAAGTGTTGGCAAGGATGTAGAAAAATTGGAACCCTTGCACATTGCTAGCAGGAATGCAAAATGGTGCAGCTGTTATAGAAAACAGTATGAAGGTTCCTTAAAAATTAAAAATAGAACTACCATATGATCTAGCAATCCCATTTCTGGATATTTATCCAAAAGAATTGAAATCAGGATGTCGAAGAGATATTAGCGCTGCCATGTTCATTGCAGCACTATTCCCAGTAGGCAAGATGTAGAAACAACCTAAATGTCCACGAGCAGACAAATGGATGTAAAAAGTTGTTGTGTATACATACAATGGAATACTATTACCTTTAAAAAGAAGGAAATTCTGCAATATGTGGCAATATGGATGAAACTCGAGGACATTTTGTTGGTGAAATAAGCCGAACACAGAAGAACAAATACTGCATAATTCCACTTATATGAGGTTTCCTAAAAATAGTCAAATTCATAGAATCAAAGAGTGTAATGGTGGTTGCCAGGAGCCAAGGGAGAAGAGAAAATGGGGAATTACTAATCAATGAGCATAAAATTTCATTCAAGTAAGATGCATAAGCTCTAGAGAACTACCATGCAATATTGTACTTATAGTCAACAACAATGTATTGCACAATTAAAAATAAGTTAAGAGAGTAGATCTCACATTAAATATTCTTATCACAAGAAAATAAAGCAAAATACAATAAAATAGAACAATGTAAAATGGTTGTAAGTTTAATTAGGAAAATTATGTCAGTGAGGTTGGGGTATAATAAGGGGAGTTTGGGTTGTGGAAAAAGGGAGTCTAACTCTTCTCATTGAATAACGACATAATGATTGATCTAATGGCCACGTGGCATCTAGTGGAGAGCACGCAAGGCACATGCTATGTGCTCAGTGCAAGGCAGTTGTCTTCCTTTCTTTGCTGGCCAGACCAGAGCCAAGCTTGTCGAACTCTTCCTGGGTGTGTACTTTAAGATGGGCATTGACATAGAAAGCTCGCAGAGGGGAGTGGCCTTAGTGAGGAGATGGAAATCTACTGCATGCTGTGGGTGATGCAGCACTAAGGGTGCGGTGGGGCTTGGAGTCTGTCTTCATATTGCCGAGGGCTGTCAAAGGGCTTTCTGATTTAGAAAGGGAAGGACTGCTGTCCACTGTGGAGGGCCGGCCTAGAGATGTGCTAATGTTGGGTGTAATATTAAGGCGGACAGGAGTGGCATTTGGGTTTTCTTCCACACCTCGGATATCCTGATCTTTTCAGTAAGTTTAGACTGTAAGTCCCAAGAAAGCAGAAAGTCATAACTGTCTTTGGCACCCAAATTCCCGTATCTAACAGTGCAACTGGCACGTGGTAAGCGCTCCAGGAATGGTGTGTGGAGTTGCACTGATGGTTATTTCTCTCCATAAATGTGTGTGATCCCACACCTGAGTACTGGCCCATCCGAGCTGCTTTCTCACTACTCTCTCCCTCTGATGCCTCATTCACTGCCATGGTTCCAACCTTCGCTTCCCCGTGGAAAAGGTCCCTCTAGCTCTGATGCTTTTTGGTAGGCCCATAGTTCCAGTTTCCTGCTGGATATTTCCATCTGGAAATGCCATTGCCGCTTTATCACAAAATCACTAAACCCAAACGCCTCCCCTTACCCACCAGACCAGCCTTCCCTGGTCTCCCTGCTTCTGTGCTAATACATCCATCTCTCCAGCCACTCGGCTTCTCAGTGCCAAGGTGTCAGCAGCACTCGGATTCTTAACAGAGATGCAGAGTGGAGCTCGTGATGGGTGGAAAGGGACCTGTAGGAGCTGGCCAGTGCGGCTTGTGAAGACGCAAGGCATGGCCTGGCGCACAGGTGAGGGGGAAGCTCCTTGTGGTCAAAGATAAATTTCTATGACTATTTAATGAATAAATCCATAATTGTCACCTTCTCTTCATCAATAACAAAGAAACGAGAAAAAGGACGCAAGCTAGTTCTATCCAATGTGGGTTTTTCTTCCCAATCATCAAGACATTCTTAAACCCCTAGTTGAAGAGCTTCGCATGTTGCCTAAATATAGTAGATGTTTAATAACTATTTGTTGAATAAATGGAGATAAATCCATTTTCAGGCAATGAAACAGCCTCAGAAGTCATCCAGTCCCATTTTCCTTCTGGCCTAGGCCTACGGCTGGTAAGCACCTGAAATGTGGCTGGTCTCACCTGAGATGCGCTCTATTAATATAAAAGAGACATTGGATTCCAGTCATGGAATATAAAATATTTCATTAAAAATTTCATGTTGAATATTGATTACATGTTGAAATGATAATATTCTGGATATACTGAGTTAAATAAAATACATTATTACTGTTAACTTCACCTGCTTTTTATTTTTTTTAATGTGACTTGCAGAAATTATAGAATTACACATGCAGCTCACACAGTTTCCACTGGGCAGAGCTGCTATGGATCCTTCTGTGGGGGACATTCAGCTCCTAGTCACATTTCGGCCATGAAGAGGAGTCCTTTGTCCCAGGGAGCACTGCCCACTGGAGCGGAGCAGCCAATGAAAGGAATATGGAGCCGCAGTTAGTTTCTCCACCATTTGCATCCATCCATCTCAGGCACCCCACCATAGTGGCTTCATGGGCCACATGAGGCGGCTGGGCCAGGTGACCCTGAGTCCCTCTCCTTGTCCAGCCACCTAAGAGGCCTCAGTCCTGGCCCCCTTCCCTGCCACAGCACTCCAAATCCCTACAGGCAGCCCTCGGATCTCCACTTAGGCTCTTTGTCAGCTGTTCTCGGTAACTCGGCCCCTCTGAGAGTTTTGCAAACCATTCCCTTCACAGCAGCGGCATAAGATCTCTCCCTGGGGCCAGTTGTGGGGGAGATAGCCCGTCAGGCTCCAGGAGGACAGGTGCTGCTCCTGCCACCGTGTCTCCAGTGCCACGTCCTGTGCGTGGGAAGGGCGGCTCCCACCTCACTGTGGAGAAAAGGCACGTCAGTCAGAGAAAAGAGAGGCACCACGGCTTTAGAGGGTGGGAAACAAGCACCTTGACACAAAACAGGGAGGAAACCGGGTCTGAGATTTATTGCCAAGCTGAGGATAAAGAAGCCCGAGGGGCACCATCGTTGCCCTTGGAGCGGGGTCCCTGGCAGCCTCTCCCACAGAGCGCGAGCTCTCTCTGGGCTCCCCCGGCTGCTCCTGCCGCTCTGCCTGAGTCTGCTTCCAAACCAAGACATGAAATCCCTCTCCTAGAACCCAGATGCCGTAAAGCTCCAGAAAGAGTTTGGCTTCCGTTTTGGCCCTCAAGGTCCTCTAACCCCTCAGCTGTTAGCTGGGCTGCCCCTTTTGGGAGAATTACTTTGGAGGGTATTTCCCATCTAAAAAGTCAAATATGTTCCCACAGTTAAAATGCCATATCTTCATTCTTTAGCTCCTAAAGATATTTGTAAAAATTTCTTGAGGATCTTAAAATATCTATCTATCTATCTATCTATCTATCTATCTATCTATGTATCTATCCATCCACATCCCTTAAAAGACTCAGACTGTAAGCCACTGCCAGTGAGCTCCTCCAGTGTCAGCGAGTCTCCTGAGAGTCAGCCGGTGCTCAGCGTGGCAATACTGCATCTGTGCCGGGCTGCACAGAAGATAGTTACCTACTCCTGATGTGTTTTGTTTCCACAAATGATTGTACACATTTCCAGATTTTCATTGGAAATCATTTAAGAACAATTGCAGCACCCGAAGGCCAATTGTTTGCAAATTTTTTCCATTGGTGAAGATGATCTAATCCAGGATCCATACTGGATGCTACTCCCCTGAGGTCTGCAACACCTGGAATTTGCTAATACATGTTTTTGAAATTAAAAGTATTAATATAAGAGGCTGGACTTCTCTGTTCCAATCTTAGTCAGGGGTAAAATGCAGCCTGGCCTGCATTCCTTACAGTGATGTGTTGAATGTTTACTTGGCCATGCCATGCCAGCCACCAGACCTGGAGAACTCAGGAGTGAAGACTAGTAACAGGCAACTATACTGTGTGACATGTGCCGTGTTAGGGGTGGTATGGGCGAGGTTCAAACCCAGCATGCTGGCACTAAGCTAGCCTGGTTGTTTATAGCTAAGGCTCATTTTGGTTGGTCAGAAGAAGAGAATCCAACCCAGCCAGGGGGGAAGAAAGCATGTGATAAGTGCTGGAGGATTTATCAACACCTGTGAGACCAACAGGGACAATGAACCCAAGCTCTGAGAATTCAGATTAAAGCTGCACAACCCACCATCAGCTACAACCCACAACCCACAACCTGCCTTTTGGCTGATTCTCTGACCTCTCAGACACTGAATCTGCCTCTGCCTTCCTGTTCCTGCCATCGCTGGCCACCTCACAGGCCCTCCAAGCTTGCCCCCACCATTTTTCCAAGCTCCTCCTGCCTGGCAGTCCCCCAGACCCAAGAAAGTATCTTTTGTCCTCAGGGCATTTTTCAGAAGACTTGAGCTTCTTGGCAAACTTGCACTTGAGCTGGAGGGAGGCCGCATGGTACAGAGAAAGGGCACTGGAGTGGAGGATGAGAGTTTGAATCTCAGCCCCACTTACTAGAGCTGTGGGAACTTGGACAAATCACACAGCATACTCATCTGCAAACAGAAGATAATGTCTTTCTTGAGGGGGATCAAATGAGATGATATTTATAATATGCCCTGTTTAATGGTGAGCAAACTACAGTGCATAAGTGGTACTAATCTTACCAAATGTCTTGCCTAGCCCTTTGCAGGAATTGTGTGTACTGACGCACCACACCTTTGTAGTAGTCCTGTTTTAATTCTGTGTGTCATCAAATGACAGAGAGGTTTTAAAGCTGGCAAACTCCAATTGCCCATTGTATATCTCCACAAGGGTGTCCACAGATATCTCTGGAGTCTTTCTGGCTAACTCTTACTTGTTCCTTAAGCCTCAACTGAAGCACAAACTTGTCTTGGAAGCACTTCCCAATATTTCCCTCTCCCTTCTTCCAGATTCAGTGCTGCACTGGATCCCCCTCCTTGGAATGCTAACAGCACTAAGGGCAGGCTTCTATTCAAGCATGCACAGGACTCTGAATTTTCTGATCTGTTTTCCTCTGTAAATCCCTTCATGGCAGAAGCCATATCTTTCATTGCTAGGTCTTTAGTACATGGCAGGTCCTCAATAAACATTTCTTGAACAAATGAATGAATGGGATTCTTAACTCATTTTAACTTGTACATTCTCTGCTTTCTCTGAATAGCCTGTGAATACACCACGACCACAATAATTCTATTACCTTAGTGGAATTGCACATCCTGATGGTAGATGCTGGCCTGGCGGTGGCGACTCTAGCATAAGGCACAGGGAGGAACCGCAGGCATCACTGGTTTCCCGCACATACATCTTTATCACATGCTTGGATTCTGTGTTTGGAAATGCAGTCAAATGGCAGAACCAAATCTCATAAATACATAGGTAATGTGCTGCCCTAAAAATCCATTCTGGAATGGCGGGGTGTCCAAGACCTCACTGGATGTAATATAATGTAATGATTAAATGCCTTAGCTTTGGAGTCCAGCAGACACAGGCTGAAATCTTAGCTCATTAAACTACATGATCTTAGGCCACTTCCTCAGCCTTGCTGCCTTATTTTCCTCATCTTTATAAGCTTTGTGCCCCTCGTATATTTGGGTTAAAGGAGATAATGCACGTTAAGCAGTAAGCACAGCCCCTGACACACAGGAGGTGTTCAATCTCTGCAGCTCTTGTTTCCATTGTTATTACTACTTTCATCATTAGGAAGTCATCCCTTCCAAACTCCTGCTGGCATTCCTGGACACAACTTTCCCAGTTCTAAGGATCTCAAGGGCAGCACATTCCACTAGAGACTTTTAGTACCTCTAATAGCGTTTGTGGTTTGTGGATTTGTGTGTCATTGTGAATGGATATTTGCAAAAAAAAAAAAAAATCAAAATTCTTTACCCCAACAAACCAACAATGTTTCTGCAAATATTCAATCACATTCGGTGTCTTACAAACAAAATAATCTCAAATGTTAGTTTTTCTTTCTCTCTGTGGTGTTCAGCCACGTCCCTGGTGCCCCTTGCTTTGCTAATCAGGAGAACAGGAGGCAGGAGGACAGTATTCCACCATCTAGGTAGTTTCTGTGAATGTTTCTTGCCTTTCTGATCAGATTCATTTCCGTGGAAGCAGAAAAATTTACTGCCTTCTCCTGATTTCCTACTACTGTGGACATGTAGGTCAGGAGGAGGAATTCCTATTTCACTTTTTCTTGATGTGATTAAACAGGCTGCAATGCATGAACAAAGCTAGGTGACTCTCCTGGCCTGTCTACAAAACTAGCCTATTCCACAGATGTGGACCTCTTACCATCAGCCGTAAAGTCAGCCCTATACCCCAGAGATACTCAGATATGTTTGGCGAGTGAAAATGATTGAGTAAACAATTAGGAAAGCCAGATGAGTGAACCATGTTAGCCATGAGTTGGACTAGTGCTGGATATCAGGGAGCAAACTTATGGGCTTCTCTGGAAAAATGCTCTTTCATTCTCTATTGTAACAAGAAAAAGAAGAAGGGGAAGAAGAGGAGGAAAAGGACAAAAAATAGTTGGAATAGGAAAAGGAGAAGGAAGAGGAGGAAAAAGGGAAATAGGAAGGACTTACACAAACACTTTATGCAATTCCATTTATGTGTGCATATTGCTTTGCAGATTGTAAGACATCTTCATGATATTTAACACAATATATTTTTATTAAAAAATGACATAGCATTTGTAGCAATGTGGCTACAAGTTGAATAGGACACAGTGCCTGCCCTCAGTGCACAATAATCCTGAAAAGTACAAAAGGCATATATTTAGATTATGCCCCATTTAATGAAGAACAAACTACAGCTTGCTCAGAATGGAAGATTACTTGTCCAAGAGCACATAGCTGGTCAGTGGGGAAACTGGCCCTTGAATCCAAGGTTGTATTCTTCACCTATACTGAACTACCTTCTTTATGCTTCATATAGAGCAAGCAATCTTTAAGCGTTTGTGAACCATAATGAATGTTCCAAATTATGTATATTGGGTACAAAGACATTATGCATAGCCAGTAACTCATCTACTGTGAATATTGTTTTTCTAACATAGTTTACTTCCCAGAATCTGAAAATGGAGGATTGGATGATATTTATAATCCACATGTAGATAATCAAGAATTAACAGCATTAATTTCCAGGATGCAATAAATATCAGATCTAGCTTTTCATATGTGGCCACTAGTCATTTGGCTATCACACTAGTAGGCAAACCAATTTCAATACTAATGTCTAGATATAAACTTTGCATCCTAACTAAATTAAAAAGTAACACTGCTGAATCCTGAACTGATAAAAAATACTGATTCCTACACCACAATCACAAAAATGATGTCCACAACTAAATGTCAATGATTCCAACGTTCTATTCATTTTAGCCCCTGTAATTGACCAGGCTCTCAACAGGAGTACAGGCACCTGCTCACATATTGGCAAATACTGGCCAGTATTATAGCCAAGTTCACCAATCTTATGAACTTGTTATTTGGTAACCAATAGAGATTTTTAACAAACCAGAAAGACAGAAGAAAAACATTCATGATTTGAATGGGAGCCATTTTGTAAAGAACAGCTGCAAAAGCAAACTTCACGTTTTGCTCTGTTGCAATCCTAAGTGATTGAGAGTACTGCTCTGCCACTTCTATTTTTGTAATGCCACACGCCCACAGAGAGTTCGCAGGCAAGCTAGCTGGAGGGAAGACTGGTTCTCCCTTTTGTATCACTCCCCTTCAGAGATAGGCATTGGAATTGCTGCTGAGGAAGGCTAATAAACATAGTAACCAGAAAAAAAGACCAGAGGCAATCAATCAATCAGATTACTGAATTAATTTTCACTTGGTCCAGAATTCAAATTATTTGCTGAGGACATGCTGAAGAGAGTTAGGATTGGAACAAGAAATAGAGGAAACTTGAGATAGAATGTTAGCTGGGTGGAGTTAATGGGGTGACCTGCTGTATTATTAGCTGGCAAAATCCTTCTGATCATCGCCTTTCTCCCACTTCAAACAGGCTTCTGTCTCCATCACGCCACCAAAACTGCTTTTGCCAAGATCCCAACTTCAAAGGTCAAATTTCCTAATTAGAAGAAGTGGTTGACCCTGAAGTGTGCATCAAAATGCAATTCATCATCATTCACATGTACAGTGTGGCCAACACTGCTCATGCTTAGGCAGGGACCAAGGCTGGTAGAACTGAACCTGTTAAAGAAGAACTTTCTTATCCTATGAAGAAGACACCAGGAAGCCATGCTATTTCATTCATTCATTGAGTCATTCATTCATGTCTCCAATGTGTCTGGTCTAGTTCTAAGCAATGAGGATGTGACTAAGCATTTGAATAAGACTCACGTGATCCTTGCTGGGAGGGGACTTTATATTATAGTAAGCCAATAAAAAATAGATGAATAAGATAATTTTAGATAGAGATAACACTAAGAGCAACATAAAATAGGGTAGCGTGAAAGAGAGCTATCTTGTATTGCACATTAGGAAAAATCTCCTTGAGGAGGTGATATTGAATGACATGAAGGACTTCTGCATGCTCTGTAGCCACCACCCGCCCATGTCCCAATGACAATACTCCCAGAGTTGCCCATTGTCCCTCAGGTATCACCACATTTTCCATCTCTACTGAATCATCCCCATCTGTGTACAATGGGTCTACAGTACCCTTCCTGCCCCACCCCCATAAAAACACTCTCTTGGCCTTACCTCCCCTTCCAGCTTCTACTCCTTTTCATTGTTCCACTCTCCTCCCCTGCAGAAGTTCACTAACAAAACTTTTATTATTTTTCCTCCACCTCTCCTCCCTTTCTCTCTTGCATGTGCTTCAAACAGACTTCTATTCCCACCACTCCAATGAAACTGCTCTTATCAAGATCCCCATCCACCATCAGATGGCCAAATCCTGTGGTCATTTCTCTGTGTTCACTTCACCACCAGTGCTCAGTCATCTCCTGGCACTCACCATTCCCTTGCACACAGAGGTCCAGACCCTAACTACCTAGGACTCTCTCATAGAACAAGCTTGGTCAGCTAGGGATGGGCTGGAAGTCCTAGGGAGTCAATGCCTATAGGAGGAGCCCTTGACCAATGATAGGAGCTGGTGTATAAATGCCTCAGTTTCCTTTTCCTCTCATGGGGCAACTCTGATACAGGTTCTGTAGAGGTTACCAGAGGCCTCCAGTGGGATTGAGCTCAATTTCCCACAGTGATAACCTTCTTATGAACAAACCTGTGTGGACTTCCTATGAACAAACCTGTGTGGACTTCCTTCCTTCCTTGTCTCACTTTCCTATGCCTCCTCCCAATTCAACTGCTTGCAATCAATTTTTTTGTCCAGATCTGCTTCTGGGGGGAACCAACTCTAATAAATTGGTAGCAAAAATGGCTGCAATTTGCCCCTCACTGTACCACCTTTGCAATGTGATTTTGCAGCTTCTCCCATCAAGAGATGAAGATTATTTCCCCACTTCCAGAATCTGTGCTGGTCTTATTAGTTGTATTACTTTAGGGAAAGCAACAGAAGTGGCAGTGTACCAGTTCTGAGCCAAGACCTAAAAGATCATTACAGGCTTCTGTATGTTCTCTTGGGACTCAGTCCCTCTGTGTTAAAAAGCATAGACTAGCCCACAGAACAACAAGATAACACGTGGGCCAGGGAAGTCATTTCAGTTCTGATATGTGAGAGAACTTAGCCAAGATCAACAAAGCTAATCTGCAACTGACTCATAACTGATCATAGACACATAGGTAGCCCAGCCCAAACCAGAAGAACCACCCAGCTTAGCCCAGCCTAAATTACTGTCCTACATAATTATGAGCTAAAGAAAAGGTTACTTTTCAAAGCCACTAAGTTTTTGAATTCGTAATGCAGCAAATGCTAATTATTACATCTACTTAAAACAGATGATCCCAAAAAGAATCTTTACGATGAGATTCTGGAATTGGCTTGCATACCAACCAGATGGCAGCAAGCACCCCATTTCTTATGGCAAGTCATATTGCAAATAGTAAGACTCTTACCTTTGGTGGGTTGAGATGGGGTACAGGTGAAAGGGGATACATTGGCTTGTGCAACAGCTCCAGCACTTGAAATTTATTTAGGCAATAGTAATTATAAGGATGGTGGAATTGCTTTTCTGTTGTTAATGATCACAGAGACCCTGAAAGAATAAAACAATATCTATCAACTCTAACCTCTGGCATGAAAGCCAGAAGTTTGCAGGTTAATGTTTTCAGGGACCCACATCTCCTGCAGCCTGAAGACAGACCATGTTGAATAATCAGACACAACATTTGACTGTAACTGTGGTAGGTACAAGTCACCTACACTAAAATCAGGGTTCTGATCTAGAAAGCGTAGGACATTGAGACATGGGATGGAGAATTTGGGGTAGATACACATGAGAACCTTAAATCTTCCAGATATTCTCTAATAAGCATGAACATCTATTTCCCTATTGTTAGAGGAGAGAAGCCTCTCATTACCTGGAGACCATGGGAAACGTCTCACCTGACAAATGTCTGATGATATACTTACCCTCCTCAAGGTCTGGCCCTGCCTCCCTTCATTGCTTCTAGACCAATAACCAGGTTCAGGTTTCTGCATGACACAGGTGAGAAGTATTGACTCTTCTCTGGGAAGAAAGATATTATTCATTCAAAAAAGCTGTGGGATCTGGAAAATATGTAAAAGCAGGAACCCGAGGATACTAGACCAGGACCCATTGATTTGAAGGGGGTCTCCTTGAGGTAAGACCCTACAACATACAGCAGGATTATCAGTGTCATTACTCCAATCCTTCCCCCAAGTGCCAATGGCTGTTTATCTGAGTGAATGTAAACTGAGGAAAGGGAAATGTCTAAATATTTTAACGGCTTCTCAATAAGGATCTGGACAAGGGTCAACAGCTACTGACAGGAAGCCATGAAACCCCAAACACCATTACTGCAACTTGTTAGAGTTGGGATTCGCAGATGTCAAGAGATAAGTGGGATCCTGGTCAAATCCCATCTCATGGTGAATCCAAGGGGTCTATGAACCTGCCCTGTGGCCATTCCTTTATCCCAGATTGCATAATAGGGGCAGATACCCATAGCATCTGGCAGCACCTCCAAATTGGTTTCCTGACCTGTGAAGGAAGAGCCATAATGATAGGCAAGGCCAAGTGGGAGTCCCTGAAACTGTCCCCCTCCCTCAGCCAAGACAATAAATCAAATTCAGGATAGTACTGCATCTGAGGGAGATTGTCTGAGATTAGCACCATTATCAAAGATTTAAAAGATGCAGAGATGGTGGTTCTCATCAGATCCCCATTTAATTCAACCACATGGCTCTTGCAAAAACCAGATGGACCATGGTAGCTGATGAGGGTGTATCATAAACTAAGCCAAATGATAGTGTCGATTACAGTTGTTATGCTGGATGTGATATCTCTACTAGATTTAGAACTCGATCAACATAGCCTCTTGCACTTGGTATGTGGATACTGCATTCTTTTCTATGGCCATCAAGAAGAAGAATCAAAGGCAGTTCATAATAACCTGGGACAGATAGCTTTACATAGTTACTGTCTCTGCCTCTCCTAATCCTTGTCACAATACAGTCCAAAGGGACTTTAATCAGCTGGACATTATACAGAAGACCATGGTGGCCTAGTATACTGACAGCATTCGGTTAATCAGACCTGTGGAGCAGGAAAAGGCAAGTATTCTCTATGCTCTGGGAGGACCTGTGCATACCATAAGACAGGACAAAAAACTCACAGAGGTTCAGTACAGTTTCTAGGAACTGTGAGGTCTGGAGCATACCAGGACATGTCCTCCAAGATAAAGACAAGCTATTGTACTTTGCATCTCCTACTACTAAGAAAGAGGAACAATGTTTGGTCAAAGCATCTTTGGAATTTGGAGATATCATATATTACACTTGGAAATCCTCCTCTAACACATTTATTGGATGATTCAGATAGCTGCAAGTTTCTGGTGGGTCCAGAGTGAGAAATAGCTCTACAGTATGAACATGCCTACTACTTAGGCCACATGACTCAGCAGATCCAATAGTGCCAGAAATACCACAGTAGAAAAAGACACTGTGTGTAGTCTCAGGCAAATAAATCTCAGTAGTAGAGACACAGTCAAAACTGGGTTCTGGAACAAGATTATGCCATCTGCATCAGAGAGCTATTTGCTATTCAAAAAGTAGCTCCTGACCTGCTATTGTATCTACCAGATAGAGATGGAGTGCCTACTATACAACATCAAGAGACTATGTGACAGATGCTGCCCATCAAGAATTGGGTATCATCACACCCAATAAGTTATAAGGTTTGAAAGGCTCAGCAGCAATCCACAATTCAAATGAAAATTGGGCCTGAGTAGGTCTGGAAGGCACAGGTAGGCTGAATATCATTGCCACATGTCTCTATTGGACTAGTGTCTTTCCCTCATTCCTCAGCTACATAAGCTTAAAAACTGAGTTACTTACAAACTACAGCCTTACTCAAGAGTTGTCCTGATGTACAGTGAAAAGAAGAAATCCTCCCTGTAGACAGGGACATCCTGGCCACCACACTTGTGTGGAAGAAGTCATGTGAGGTAAGTTCTCTTGAACATTGATGGATAGGTAGACTGGGTCAGAGCTCAAGAAGTACAAGATCAGAGATAAACAAATGGCCAGCAAGCATGAGAAAATGCTCAACATCACTAATAATCAGGGGAATGCAAATTAAAACGACAGTGAGATACCGTCTTACCCCTATCAGAATGGCCATTATTAAAAAGTCAATAAACAATAGATGCTGGCATGGATGCAGAGAGAAAGTAACGCTTATCCATTGTTAGTGGGACTGCAAATTAGTACAACCTCTATGGAAAACAGTATGGAGATTCCTCAAAGAAACAAATGTAGACCTACCATTGGATCCAGTAATCCTAGTGCTGGGGAATCTACCCAAAGGAAAATAAGTCATTTTATAAAAAAGACACCTGCATGCGAATGTTTATGGCAGCACAACTCACAATGGCAAAGAGTGGAGTGTCCATCGATTCATGAGTAGATTAAAAAATGTGGTATATATATATGCCACAGAGTACTACTCAGCCATAAAAAGGAATGGAATAATGGCATTTGCAGCAACTTGGGTGGAACTGGAGACCATTATCCCAAGTGAAATATCTCAGGAATGAAAACCAAACACCATATGTTCTCACTAGCAAGTGGGAGTCAAACAATGGGTATACACTGACACAAAGAGATGTGAAGGACATTGGTAACCAAGAAGAGGGGAGGGTGGGAAGAGGGGGGAGGGACAAAAACTTACCTATTGGGCACAATGAGCACTATTCTGGTAACGGGCACACCAAAAGCCCTGACTTAAGCATTATACAATGCATCTGTGTAACAAAAACATTCATACCCCCTTAATATTTTGAAATAAAAATAAACAAACAAATAAATAAATAAAATAAAGAAGTGCAAGATTAAGAGATCAGAGACAAAGAAGCTTGGAGAAGAATATACTGGAAAGACCTGTGGGATGGGCATAAGGCATATATGAGTCTTTGAGTCAAGGCCAGCTACTCAAAGGCAGCTAAGTAGATGTGCTGCTAGGTACATGCCCATGAGATCCATCACCCTTACCTTCTGCCACACTACTCAAACCACCAGGCTGATGGAATGTTGGCTGGCCTGCTAAGGCATAACTGAGGCATGAGCTTGGCATAGTTGAGATACTCCATAGGACTGGAATGGAGGATGGAAATTTGAGATATAGTGTACGTGTAAAACCATTATATGACCATTATATGATGCATTATTCATGATAGCTAGAATACATGGGTCCAGGAATCAAGAGGTTAGGACAGAGTGGCCTTTCTCATAATCACTCTCGGTGACCCACTTAGAGAAATTTGTGTTTCCTATCCCTGTAATGTCTGGGTTACCCATTGCACAAGCAACCTAAGGAAGCAGAGGTTCTGGATGAGCTTGAGGAGAATCTAGAGTGGTAGTTGAAGAGGAACATGAATGTCTATGATATCCTTGGGATCAACTGAAGCAGCAGGGACTGTGGCTGGTCACATTAATCCTCCTGTTAAAGTGTGTTTTGTTGTGTTTTAAAGAAACTATGGCTGGATACCACCTTGAAGAGTTAGTTATCACCTGTATCTTCTTGACATCCACTGTTCCCCAACACGCAGGTTGCTCTCAGAGCAACCCCCTGTGGTCCTCTTGCAGAGGGCATTCTCTAATCACAGAGGAATGCTTGGCCTGTGTTCAGGACTGGCCCAAAGTGCCAGGAAGTTAACTCCCTGAGGAGACCTCAACTAATGTCTAGATTGGGTGGATAAATAATCCACCTCACCCTCAGGGAGGACAACTCTGAAGCAGGTTATACATGGTGTTTCAGAGGCCCTCGAGGGGGACAAAGCCCCAGTTGCCCACAGGTGACTGCCTATTAATGTAGCCCACATTGGCCTCCTTCCCTTCCTCATCTCATTTCCTCAGGCCCCCTAATTCCCTCTATAATAAGGCCAAATATCTCCCCAAGTGTTGAGTGTCTTGAGCAGATCACAGCAAAGGTTATTTCCTTAGCAATAAAAGAAAAAACAAAGCATTATAACACATTTTTAAATATTACCCTCCAAATAAGGTTTATAATTAACAGAATGACATGGCATGGTATAATTTATGTTTTTAAAACAAAATAATGACTTCACTGTGGAAAATTGATCAATGGGAGACCCATGGTAAGTCAACTGCAGCAGCCTAGACAAGCAATGATGGTGGCTTGGCCCAGGGTCTCAGCAGTAGAGATATATTGCTTATTAATTCCAGGAGTGAGTCTGGGTTTCGCATAGTCTTCTCATAAACAAATGCCTGCAGTTTTAATCTGGTATGGCTTCCTTGGTGCTACAAGTGTGGACTAAAGGAATTGGTGAAAAAAAATTTTCCCATTCAGAGATGGATTTTAGAATGTTGACCTCTTTAGAACCATGTTCCAAATAGTTGAGTTAACATTATACAAAACATTAACAGAAATATAAAATTATATAAGGCCCATATTACCAAAATATAGATTCTTAAGTCTTTGTAATTTCATTGTCATCATTACTGTGATGGACAAAGTATAACATAATGGTTGGTTAGGAGTCAAGGAGGTAAGCCCAACTGTCTGGATTCAAGTCTACAACTCATTCATTAATAGACAGATGACTTAAATTTTCTGTGCCTCAGTTCCTTCATTTATAGAGTGGAAATAATAATAGTATCCACCTTATATATTTGTGAAGATTAAGTGAGATAATCAACATAAAAATGAATAAATAAACAAAATTAGATATCCCACAGACATTTAACATATGAGAATATTATCAACAACTTGGTGTCAATATATTTGAAAGTTTATATAAAATAGACAAACCTAAAAAAATTCTCAAGTGTATTCAAGAATAAATAAAAGGAATAAATAGTACTACAACTATCAAAAAACCCTTAATGTGTCATCTGAACTCTCCCCACAAAGATAATCCAAAGCCATTTACTAGTCTCACTAGAAGGTTCTATAAAATATTTATTTATTTATTTATTTATTTTCAGCATAATAGGGTATAAATATTACGGTTATGTATATTGCCCATGCCTCCCCTCCCCCCTCGAGGCAGAG
>VBSM01000104.1:730454-745827 GCA_008086735.1 Cheirogaleus medius | reverse complement strand
TCTTCCTTCTAATATCTTCTAGAAGCTGTCTTTTCTGCAGAGACACTCTGTCTCTATAAAATATTTTTAAAAAAATACTGATAATTTTCTCAAAATCTTCGATAAGGAGGGCATACTCTCCAATTCATTGTATGATTCTAGCAAAACCTTTATAACAAAACTCAATGAGAATAGTAAAATAAGAGGAAAAACAATCCCAGACTAATTTTATCTGTAAACATAAATGCAAAAATTATAAACAAAACATTAGCAAATGTAATCTAGCAAATTTAAAGAAAGAAAAAAATCATGTAAAAATTGAATTTATTCTAGAAATGCAAGGTTGTATTTGTAAGGTTCAATGCAACATAAGAAAATCTGTTGCTGTAATTAGCCACATTCACAGATCAAAGGAAAAAGCCCATTTAAACAATGTTAATGATGCAGAAAAAATGTTTGATAAATTTCAACATCCATTCATAATAAAATATCACAGTAAACTGGAAAAGGATGTAACTATCTTAATTTGCTATGGGGAAATTTAAAAAAAAATCAAATATCTTTCTCTTCACTTTGTGTTTCTTTTGCTAAGAAATGATGCTTAACTCATTACCTTTGTGACTTTCTTTTATTTTATACATTCACTTTGAGGATATAAGTTTTTCTCTAATCATGTCCTTAACTACATCCCATGAGTTTGAATGTTTGAATATATAGTATTAATATTTTCATTAACATTTTGTTTAAAATATTTTAAAACATCTGTTGTGATTTCTTCTTTGACTCATTACTTATAGAGAAATATACTTTTTATTTCAAAACATATAGAGATTTCCTAGTCTTCCTTTCTTTAAAGCTGTATCCTAGCATGATTGCTAGAACATACTCCCTGATATTGTGTAGTATTTTGAGACTTTACTTTGTGGTCCAGTCTACATGAACAAATTTTGTTAAAACAAATTTGTTAATGTTCTATACATGCTTGAAAAGAATGCATATTATTCATTTCTTGGATGCAGTGTTTTATAGTCTAAATTTATAATCTAAAATTCTATAATTTCTGTATCTTCTTTCTATGCCACTTTTTTTTACCTTGCATTACATTTATTTTTTTTTTATTTCAGCATATTATGGGGGTACAAATTTTAAGGTTTCAGATAATGCCCTTGCCCCCCTCCCCCCACAAGTCTGAGCTTCAAGCGTGACCATCCTCCAGACGGTGCACATCTCCCTCATTATGTATGTATATACCCACCCCCTCCCGCCTTCCACCTGCCCAATACTTTTTAAAGTTTTCTTTAGATACTTATATATTTTAAACACCATTTTTACTACTTCAAACTTATTAAGCATAGTTGTTTTATGATCTGTGTCTGATAATTCCAACGTCTGAAGTCATTATGGACTCTTTCTGTTTTCTGTTGTTTCTGCTGATAATTGCTCATGCTATCTTGTTCCTTTGTATATCTTCCTATCTTTGGCCATAATATATATATTTTAAGTTGTAGATATAATTGGAGGCCTAGGATAGAGGTACCTTCCTTCAAAGAGAATGTTTATTTTCTTCTACCAGTTGTGTGGGAGACCATTGGTGCAAGACCACCTCAATCCAAGTCAAATCTTGAAGTTCCCCAGACCAGCCAGGGGAAGAGAAGATGGTCTGTGAGTCAACATGAATGCTGGCTTACTTGTGGTTCACTTTATCCCAACAGTGAAGGCCTTTGGGTGCCTACCTTTAAATATGAGTGGGAGAGCATCAGACTTTTCACCTTGGGTGGACTTTGACTTTTGGTCCCCTTGCTCTGGGATTCTGCCAAAACCTCAGTTAAGTTTATTTTATTTATTTATTTATTTATTTATTTAGACATGGTCTCACTCTGTTGCCTGGGCTAGAGAACAGTGGCATCATCATAGCTCACTGCAGCCTCCAAAGTTCAGGCTCAAGCCATCCTCCTGCCTCAGCCTCCCGAGTAGCTGGGACTACAGGCACTGCACCATGCCCGGCTAACTTTTCTTATTTTTGGTAGAGATGGGGTCTTTCTAAATTGCCTCAACTGGTTTTGAACTACTGGCCTGAAGCAATCCTCCTGCCTCCCAAAGTGCTAGGATTATAGGTGTGAGCCACTGCACCCAGCTTTGGTTCAGTTTTTCAGCTGTTTTCTCTGAATCAGCAAATGTCTTCACAGCAAAACTTTAAAGATTATTTTTTCCTATTTCATCTAACATTTTTACTTGTTCTCCACAAGAGGGTTTGTTCAATTGTCTTGCTCACCATTACTGATATTAGACAAACCCTATTGAAAATGTATTTTGGCTGGCACAGTGGCTCACGCCTGTAATCCCAGCCTGTTGGGACACTGAGGTGGGAGGATGGCTTGAGGCCAGAAGTTCAAGACAGCTTGGGAAACATAGAGAGACCCCATTTCTACAAAAAAATAAAAAATATTAGCCAGGCACGGTGGTGCAAGGCTGCAGTTGCAACTACTTGGGTAGCTGAGGTGGGTGGATAGATTGAGTCCAGGAGTTTGAGGCTACAGTGGGCTATGATCACACCATTGCACTCTACCCTGGGAAATGGAGTGAAGTCTTGTCACTAAAAAAAAAAAAAAAGTACACTTTATGTCTCAAGTTTCAGTATTTATCTTATCAGTAAAATGGCAATAATAATAATACCAACCCACTGTTGTGTATATGAAGAAAGATAAAGATTGTAATGTATATTTCTCTATAAAAGATACATTATTGTCATTTCTTTCACTATGGTGACATTTAAGTTGCGTTTTTCAAAAACATACCCTAAGTTAAAATTATTATAAAGTCACCAAAAAAACCCCCACAAATAATATTGTCAAGTTCTCTTTTTCTGTTTAAGGATTTGCTCTGTTTCAGACTTCTCAAGTAGAAAATGCTTTCCTTAACAAACAGGCTCAATCTTACTACCATAAATATATTAACAGAGTAGCAAGCACTTTCAAGTGATAACTGAAACATATAATTCCCATACTAAAGGGGTGATTTTTCATTCTGTTTATGAGAGTGACTCAAACTTCATAATTTAATTTTACTTTTCTTAAAAATTAAAATAAGTCCACTAGAACCCTTTGGGACACCAGGTTGGGAGGATTGATTGAGGTCCAGAGTTTGAAACCAGCAGGAATATTCTAAGTTAAAAATTCTAAAACTACTCCAAAGGCCATGGATCCATGAAAAGGAGCTCAATTCTGAAACTCTGAAAGTGGTTCCGTTTATTCTCAAGGCCTGCCCAGGAAAGACGAGAGAGCTGGATCTGTTTTATTTGCAAGACTCAAAACATACCCAGTGTTACTGAGTTTATTACACAATTAGGCTGCAGATTTGGGAAGCCAAAGTAACAAAATTGCTAATCATGCTTTGTACCTAACCCAAACTAGATGACATTTCTCCCAATTTGTCAGCTACCCCATAAAGGATACAAACCTGAGGTCTGCAGAGACTTTCTCTGTCAAAATATTATGGTGACTTTGTATTTAAGCAACAGCAATTTCCAAGAAGTACTGTAGATAGCATGGTACCAAGTCTCAGATCTTTTGCCTGTATCCAAGCACTTATTTTCCTATGCCAGAATGCTCTTTAAGTTGCTGGTTTTGGATCCATTCTGATTTCCCATGATACTGTTTTCACTCTGTTCCAAAAACATTGTGTCATCATTTGTTGTGAGCAGTTAGGAAAAGACACAGAAATCTTCAGGCAGGACTTTTTCCAAACCAAGAGGATCAGTTAAGAGATCTTGACTCATCTAGTGTCAAAAAAGAAAGAAAACTATGACAAAACCGAAGTTGCCCATCAATTTAAAGAAAAGATTACTTTAGAGCTCATTTCATTGGCAGGGCAAAGTGCTTCATGAATATTCTCAATTTTCTCTAACATCTTCCCAACCTGTTCACTGACTCGTGTCCAGACATTTACCATCACTCTCTTGCAGCGAACCTCAAGCTCTTGGCAGTATTGCATAGGAATGACTGTCTTGCAGGCTTGCGTTGCAACAGGAAGGTTTCACATATAAACCTTACATGAAAATATGTGCAAATACCTAACAGTGGGCACTCAAATATGATGCTAATGATGATGTTCGATGTTTGATAATGCTAATCTTTTTATAATACTTTCTTTTTTTGCAACATAAGAGAAAACAGCCGTCATGTACAGGGGACAAAAAGGAGGGAAACAAAAGTGAGTCAGATATTCTCCACGCCAGCATTGATGCGTCACTTGGCTAGTCTAGCAAAATGTTAAAGCAAGAGTAACTGGTCTTGGTTATTCTCTGATTTTTCCGTTGGAATACCTCTTCCTTCAGCCAATACCTGTGTATTTCTGCTTCTCACCTTCCACTTTCTACGTTCTTAACAATACGTATCTGGTACTGTTTCCAATGTTGCATTTCACTGCTGAGACCCTCAGATTCTAAATGTTTACTTCCTTCTCACCTAAACTGTCCTGTATTTCATCTGTTCTGCTCTGCTTTCTCCAAACTGAATGATTCTTTCCAGCTCATGTATAGATGCAAGCAGTTCACATATGCATGAATTTTAGTTCTCGTAGTTTAGTTAAGTAACACCAGTCCCCCGCAGCACAGTCCCACTTGCAGTTACCACGGTATGTCGACTCTGAGTAGCCCTGTAAAGTACAGACTTTGCTGTGAGCTCCTCAGTCCACAGATCACCATGACCATTCGTAGTAGCAGATGTGCGTCATGATCAGTGACCAGCCAGGTCACTCCCTCCAAAGTCCGTCAGTGACTGGTCACCGCATCTGTTATTAGTTCACTCACAGACAGCAAAGTGTATACCCACATGACATTTTAAAAAATGAATACTCAATAAACATGAAAGTATAGCAAAGAAACAAAAAGTGAAAACACTGATAGTGAAATTCAGCCAGAAAGTAAATGGAGCTATAGAAGAAAGAGCTGAGTGTGGGAATGTGGACATTGCCTTCATTGGCAAGACTCTAGATGTGCAGCCAGGGGAACTTCAGGACAGTGAATTTGTATGCAAAAGTTAGGAAAGTGATGATAAGGAAAAGTATTATGATAAAGATTCCAAGAGGAAGTGACATCAACAAAAAATAAAAATCCATATTAAAGGAACTCTTGGAGATTTTTTATGACATACAAAGTTCAAAAGATGAAATGTTGGAAGCTGATCCAAACTTAGAAAGGAGTGTGACATCTGCCACCGCGTACAAAAGATGCTCCACAGAGTAAGTTCTGTGACACAGTGAAGAAGGCGAGCGCTGTTCAAATTACTCTTCGTAAGTTTTTTACAAAAAATAAAACTCCTTAATTCTCAATGTGCCTAATAATTTCAATTACAGTGGACTAAATAAGTATTAGTTTTACTATGTTTTTCAGTCTCTTGTGTATTTGTAACATATAGTAAAAGAGTTTCTAATATTTTGGAAAAAATTTTACAGATCATGAAACAATTGCAGTTTCTCCCATTGGTTATTAAGAAGGCTTTGTATGAGGGCACAGCCATTTTTACTGTCCCACACAACTTGCAAATTTGGGACCTTCTATATCTATCCATAAGTTAACACAATATCCCCTCTATGGTAGAGGAGTTTCATGTTAAAAGCCCTTGGTTAAAAGCATTATATAAGCAATAGTTCAGGTCACCCTAATGCAGTGACTACAAAGATAAGAACTTCAGGACTGTGTCGCTAAAACTGTACAGTGAAAATAGTCATCACAGTACTTTAATTTAGCTATGCTGAACTATATATAATCATGGGCCACATCGTGATGTTTTGATCAATGACAGACCACATTCACCATAAGATTATAATGGAACTGCCCCATACAAGTGTACCATTTTTTATCTTTCATATGGTATTTTTATGGTACCGTTTCTATGTTAATATATGTTTAGAGACACAAATGCTTACTGTCGTGTTAAAACTGCCTACGGCATTCAGAGCAGTAACGTGCTGCACAGGTTTGTAGCCTGGGACCAATAGGCGGCACCACACAGCCCACATGTGGAGCAGGCTGTGCTGTCTCGGTTGTGCACTCTATGATGTTTGCTCGATGACAAGTCATCTAACGACGCATTTCTCAGGACATGTCCTGTCGTTAGTGACACAGGACTGCATATTCTGATTGATAGTTTTTCTAACCCTCTTGCTTCATCTCTCTGGCACTCTCTCTCCTCTCTTTTCACTTCGGGCTCACTGGCCTTTTTTTAAAATTAATATTAAATATCTTTGATAAACAAAAATTATAAGGAGTGTTATAATGAACTGCCATGTACCTACTCTCCAGCTTAAAAAAAACAAGTATTACAATATAGTGGAAGCCCCTGTGTTCCACTCCCAGATTGCACCTCCTCCACCATTCCTTCCCCACCAACAAGAGCCCCAATCCCAGGGTCTATGTTTATAGTTTCCATTATTTTATTGTTCCTATTTTTGGCATATCTTGAGCACTCATGCCCTTTCCCCATCCTGGAACACTTTGTGCCTTCCCACTGCCACCACTGTTCCCCTTAGCACAAAGTCTTTCCTCTGCTGAGTGCCCCTCTTGCCCCTGTTCCCTGCTGCTTTCTTTCAGGTGGGAGCTGCATCCCACGTCACCTTCTCTGGGGAGCAGCTGTGCCCTCCCTCACTGGGTCAGCTCCGCATTGCAAGTGTTCAGGGCACCTGGCCCCTCCCTTGGTGCCAGGTACCTCAGCTGTGATTTTACATTTATATGTGCAATTCCTCCACAAACAGACGTCCCCATGCTGCTTCTGATGGTGGGGACAGTGTCTGTGTTCACTGGGCACTCATCACGGGTCTGTGCTCCATGCCTCTCACATAGAAGGCACTTGATCTGGATCTAAGCAACAGGGACAAGACTTTTCTGAATGTTAGGTTCTTTGGGAAGCTCTTACAAAAATGTAAAGGTCAAAGCCCCCTGGCACACACTGCAGAACCAAATAAATAAATAAACAACCAAATAAACTTAAAATCCTTGTAAAAGTCAGTAGTAGGGATGACCAGTGAAACACGGTACACAGGCCCTGAAAGGTCTGAGTGCTGGGATTTGTTCCCCAGCACTGAAGGAAACTGGGAATGCAGAAGCAGCTCCTAAAGCTAATTTTCTTTCTGCTGCAGCCTCGTTTATAGTTTGTTTCTGTGCAAAGGTGGCACAGGCACCCACGCATGACCCAAGGGTGGTGATGATTTCAGCAGAACTTAAAAGAAATAGAAGGGACATTTGGAAGAGAAACGAGAACGTGACCTAATACATTCATCAGAGGCTGGCTGGATTAGGAAATCTTTTAGGATGGAGCAAAAAGGAGGCCATTTAAAGGTTTCTTGCTTAACAGCATGCATTTTTAATGAGACTACTTTGTACTTTACAGCCCTTCTCACCCGAGGACCTCATCTCCCAGGCCTCCTCCCCACCGCACTCCCTGCATATTGCTGGTCCTGACAGTTCCACTCATATCAGCTCATTAATCAGCACTCACCCTTGTGAAATACACAGCTCCAAAATATTGTAACCCCAGCTCATGCTAATTACTTGGATAGTTCCACACAATCCCGAGGGAAGTCAGAGACCTCTGTGTGCAGCAAGGCCTCTGCAGAGTCTAATATTAGAATTTTATATTAAAAAAACTCTTTTGGGGATCCAACATGCTTGGTCTGAATACATCTTACAAAGAGCAGTTTCATGTACAGGACAAGTGCGTTTCCTATACACGATTCTCTTGGGTGCCACTAGCTTATATTTGGAACCTTTTAGGTATAAAGAACAGGGTTTCTGTAGCATCACTTTAAAGTAGATATTCTTGATTTAGGGTTTGTGAATGACCTGAGGCAGAGAGGAGGATGAATCTGTGCCCTCCATGAAACTGTAGGTATACTTTTAAGTGCTAGTGCATTTTTCTGTAACAAGAATGATAGCATTTATTAGATCCTCAAAGCAGTTCAGAGCCCCAGTAAAATCTTCTCAAATCTATTTGCTATTATTGGACTGGTGAGTTAACCATGAAGCTAATCTCTAAACTTGATCAGCCCAAATGCCATGGTTGTTGAAACAGCTTCTCATAGCAGAGGGGCGAGATCAGAATTCTGAGGCAGAGAAAGTCATTATTCCTCTGTTACATCTCTCATTGTCCCTATAATAAATTTCTTGTGATGACCATAGATGTTTTATGCTAGAAAATAAAGCATGTAATTTACTAGAATTCTAAAGAAACCTGAGCTTTAGGTAAACATAGGCAGTGACGTTAATTTGACCAGGGGTCCTTGAGATAAATTTTGCAAAAGTGGTCTTCTCACCCCCAGAGACGCCTTTGCCTGCTGTGTAGGGTAGAAACCAGGATGTGTAGGGGAAATTAGAACCAGAGAGGTGCTGGACCCTGCCCCTACCACTGGTGGGACCAACTCTTCCCAACATGTTCAGTGATACGTTGGTGACTTGAAACTGGCCACGGTGGAAGTACATTCACCATGGAAAACAGCAGACACTACACATAAGTACCCTTTCCTCAGAGATGTGATGGATAAACATTTGTGAACACACAGCTGATTGATATACCTTTTCATGCATTTTCAGGCTGTAGAGGGACTGGTTGTCCAGGGCCATTCCTAGGGACTAGATGGAGACACATTACAAAATAAAAACCATGCTAAATTATATATAAAAATGTGTACGCCAAGTTTCAAGTCTTTATCATTTTGATTACAAAATTCTGAATAGGTTTGTGGAAACAAAACTCTTCCCAATTATTTGGTGTCCCTGTGTTGACGGTTCTCCAGGCTCATGCTTTATCTGTGCACGGAGTATCCAGCACAGCTACAGACACAGGCGGAATTTTATTTTGCTTTCTCAAACAACCAGCATATTGTTAAAAGGCCAATGACCACAGTTATGCCTTTCTCAAGGTTTCTCAAACATGGTGTTTGTGGGGGTCTTGTTTTGTTTAGTTTTTTCTTTGTTTTGCTGCTGTCAGAAGCTCTGGACCAGTTTGGTTGCCAAACAGTAATAGCAAAATGGCTTGTGTAACACGACATGGAGTACGTACAGGGTCCAGGTGAGATGCCTCAGGTGTGCCCCTGAAGAGTCAGGCTCCCAGTCTGGAAACAGCTAAATATTAATATCCCCTTCTGTGATGCAGCTGCCATGGAAAATAGAGGAAACACGCCTGTAAAAAGAAACCAGATTTTGACTGCACCAGTTCGCGTGGTGCTCTGAGCTACCAGGGCAGGCCAGGGGCCAGCAGATGTCTGGGGCCCTGAGACACATGAACCTCCAAATTCACATGGGTTACACTGGCAAATGCAGCTCCAATTTTAAGGCAAATATAGTCTTGGTTACTGGTTATGTTAGTTTGTATCTTCTGAGAAGCAAAGGCCAAGATGGGATCAAATGTCCAAGAGATTTATTGGGGAGGCATGCAGAGTTATGGAGCATTTTCAGACCACCCTGAAGGTCTGACAAGTGAGGAAGGAGAAGGGGAAAGGAGGAGAATTGGGCAGGAGGAACCTTGGACCACAGCCCAGTTCTAGGCAAAATTCCATACAGGCTGTGGGTGAGTCCTTTTTTCATGTCACCTGCAGGAGCAGTCCTGTGTCTCACCAGAATGAGCCGTGCTTGGTCTGGCTGAGAGCAGCCCACAGGGACTGTGGCTTCATTTGAGCACAAGGTGGATCCAGAGGGCAGTGGCTTATGGGTCTGCAGCAGATCTGAGTGGTGCATTTTCAGGGCTACCATGTTGGTCATTATCATCCTTGTACAGATGCTGCTATCACTGAATTAGCTTTTAAAAAAATGCAAGGACTTGCAATTGAGACAAGACTGCTGTGTGAGAAGTATGTGGTCACGAATCATATATATCATCACAGACCTGCTCATCACCTAGGAAAAGGTGTATCCAGACTAGAAATCATAACTATGTGGAACGCCTTCCAAGGCTATCTGTTTATGGACTTTGGCTTGAGCTCAAAATGTACAGAGTGTTTAAGACACAATCTACAGGGACAGGAAACTGTAGAAAATGTGAGGGCTTGGGAAGCTGGAAGTGCAGGCAAAATGTGGCTCTATCTTTGGGGTTAAAAAGATTTACCTCTTGACTCACATATGAGGAGACTGGGTAGGAACTGACAGAGGCTGTGACCATGAGAAACCTGTGCTCTGTATTTTACATTTTCTTTGTTTTCTCCTCTTTTATCCTCTATGGCATTAAGTAAAGTCCTTTAGAAAGTTCTAGTTCTCAAAACTTAAGAACCCAGAAAAGTGATTTTTTTTTTGGTTTGCTTTTGGGACAGAGTTTTAGAAAGGAAGCCAAACAATGGTGGCTGTGGTAATTAAAGAGAGCAAACCCATGGGGGAAATAAAACTTAGGAGGAATAGAAGCAGATGCACTTGGCCCAAATACCTCATCTTACCTGGGCAGGCTCCTCTGAGAACTAAAACTTCAGAGAGTCCGCATTTTGTTTTAATAAGGGAGTTCAGTTCCCTTAGATAGATTATAAAAATGTATGCATATTAGTGATCCAAAGGCTCATTATGCAACCCCTTCTAAACAGTGCTCCATAACTGCTATCATAGATTCAGGAACTCAACAAACTATTTACCCTTCCAGGCACCTTGCAGAAGTTTTCCATGACATCTCCAGTAACCCAGCCCCACAGTCCTCTGAAGCCAGCACATACAGCCTGAGATCAGAGGCCCAAGTCATTCAGGAGCTCACAGTGGCCCTGCCATCCCTTAGCCAGGTCCACCAGTCCACCTTGCTTTGCAATACAAATTTAAAGAGGAGCTTCCGTTGGTTAGCTTCTCAGAAAAATCAGAAGGGCAGGAAAATAGACTTTTTCTCTCTCCTGTGAGTCTACCAATACATAAATGTTGAATGAATGAAAAAATGGATGATGCAATTAGGAGGTAAGAATTCAGACCAATTCCAACCTTGCCTTCTAACATCCTATACATTCAGTCGAAGAAGGTGTAAGTCTTACACCTCTTGCAGTGGACGGTATAGTAGATATGGCCTAAGACCTCTTCCCAAGCCTGTTCCAGGCAGCAAGAGACATAAAAACACTTGACTTCTTCCTCTCATTTGGAACTGAGCTCTTGCCCCTCTAACTAAGGGGCACAATGCAAAATAGAGTCTTATAATTTCCAAAGCAATTTTACATAGTGTCTCATAGCTTTCAAAGTGTCTTATAGTTTGAAAGTGTCTTAGTGTCTCATAGTTTTCAAAGCAATTTTACATATGTTATCTTATCTAAGACTAATAACAGATTTATGAAACAGAAGCTACCCTATATTTTCCATTTTCCAAAAGAGGAAACTGAGACTCAGAGAAGTTGATTAACTTGTTCAAAGTCAGGCAGTCAGGGAGTGTTTGAGTTGGAACAATGGTGACAAAACAACAGCAATGGCAACCACATATAGAGTGCTTATTTTGTACTAAATACTAAGTGCTTTACATAATTCACCTCCAATTATTAAAAGAACCTTGTACAGAGGGTATTCCTATGTTCATTTAGTACCCACCAGAGGAACCGGCAAAATGCTTCTCATGGATAGACCCACACGGAACATCATGGATTGACTGACTGGAATAGATAATTTGTTGGCTGAGTCCAAATCTATTAAAACTTTAGGAAGAGATTTAGAATTTTAAAGAACTGTAGTTAAGCAGCAAACAGAGAAGGGAGGGGTATGCATCTAACTCAGGAACATCAGTTTTCCAGTGTGCCAAACTACTGTATTTCAAGTATAAATTTTCACCCTTACGTTCACCTTTGATTAAATTCCTCTCTGACAAAGTTGGCCTGATCTTTTGGGGGAGTCCACTATGCCATTGTTGGTATTCTGGGGGATCCCAAAAGACCTCTGCTTAAAAACTCTTCCTATTGATATTCCATAATTGCAGCTACCACACTTTTAGTCTGAGTATTATCTAATTAAAATATTAAAGAATCTTATAAGTGCACCCGGTTTGACCCTCCATTTATCTTTTACATCTCAGTGTGAATCAAGATTGCAGGCACAGGCTTTAATTGGAGAGGAGGGCAAGAAAATAAGGTAATCTGAGTCTAGACGGAAGAAGAAGGAGAAAAATTATGCAGAAAGGAGGCAGGGCTCGTAAAAAACTTAATTCAGACCTTTGACTGAGCCCTTATTTACTAGGAGCAAATTAGCACACAGTCGTAGGTCCAGTCGTTCCCCTCATTGTTCCCATCTGCTTCTCCACTTTCTCATCCTCCCACCAACCCTCGCCTGCATACTCGCACTCACATTCTCCAGCTCGCTCCCAGGCTGTGACTCGGATGCTAGAGAAAATATACTCCAGCGTGATTCCTTCTGCAATTTAATAAAAGCAAAGCAGTGGGTATGACAGTAGCAATGAAGCAAAACCATTAACAATGCAAGAAAAATAAGAGAAAATATACTGACTAGAAAGATGTTTTATCACTAAAATGGTTTACTAAGGTCCTGTTGTTCCTTGGACGGCTTAAGCAGTATAGCAAACTAAATACCTAGGTGGTTTAGGGACAGATATAACCACTGGGAGAAGAGTTGCAGTCAACACCATTCAAAGTGCTCTTCAATTTCTAAACACAGAATGGCAGAAGGGAAATAAGCCAAGTGCACGAGTGTGCGCATGCCATGGACTGGTGTGGTTCTAGCCTGTAAAGCATGGCCCTAGGAGTCCCCTCCTTCCTCAAATATCACCCTCCAGAAAACAGCTCAATTCCTTGTTCTCCAGAAGCCTTCCTGGCTCTCTCAAACCTGGCAGGATCCCTCCTGTCTCAGAAATCCTAATCTTCCTGTGACTCACAGACTGCAAGAGCGACAGCAAAAGATGCCTTCTATTCTTGGAGCACTTGGACACTGTGTTTTATCTTCGAGGGCCCGGTGAACAAGACTGCACAGGCTCAGCTACATTTTTCAAACCTCTTAGTCCTTTCAGCTAGAAAGCTGAGCCACACGTCCTGAGCAGCCAGCTCTGAAGCCTCTCATATAGCAGAGCTCTGTGTGGTCTGTTGGTTCGGTACATGAAGAAAAGTTCGGAAAATGCAGCCTTATTGATAAAGGGGTCTCGGTACCTGGGAGTTTTGTATGTATATCGCTGAGGTCCTAGTTAATTTGTCTGTTTCCATCCATAAGCAAAAGGGATTCACCTATCAAACAAAACAGGCATTTTGGCAACTCCTGGACACTGGGAGGTGTAGTCACTCTGACTCCTGGCACATCTCATTTAGGAAAGTGGGCCAGCTACAAGCCTAGGGGGGAACTTGCAGCTTCCCATTTTAGTGCCAGTCAGTGAGCCACAGAGAGAGTGACCAACTGTCCAGTTTGCTGGGGACCGAAAGGGTTCCTGGAATGAGGGTTTTCAGTTTTAAAGCTGGGCCAGTCTTTGGTAGGGTAAGACCCCTCAGGAATGAGGACTGGTTCTTGTTCAGTGGAGAAAAGGCACACAGAGGGCAAGCACAGTGCCAGGATGGGCAGGAGAGACACTTGGACTGTGAATGTGTCCTCCAGAAGAATGAGGTCCTTATAGTAGACAGTTTCTCCAGCTGGTGCAGAAGGAATCATGTCCATGGAAGACTTTGTGCATACAATTCCAAATCAGGAAACAGATAAGAATGCAACAGGAAGAGGCCTTAGTCCCTTGATCAGAGATTCCTGAAAAGCAGCATAGATGACCCAGCAGAGGTCATGCTACCAACACCCCCATGGCTCCCAACCAGGTGATGGTGACATCTGCCTCAGCAGAGCAATGCCTCTAAGGCAGGCTGAGGAGTGTATGGAAGGGCCCTAAAGAGCATCTTCCACCCCAAGGAGGCAGGGACAGCAACGTACACACTGAGGGACACTGAAGATTGCATGCCACGGCTGGATTTCTTTCTTAATAAGACTTCATTTTAGAGCATAGAGCCATCACCTCTGCCCAGGGAGACGGTGGGATGTCCTGGGGAGAAATGTCCTAGAGCTTCATCCCCTTTGAAGTGAGACAGTTCCAAGAGGCAACAAAGGCCCTTCTGACTATGAGCATCTGTGACACAAGCTTTTTGTTCAGAAGTTAGGATCCCAAAAGCCCCAGGGCTATATAATGAGATAGTAAAGCCTCCTATGTCTAATATTTAGCAATTTGTTGCCTTGTTCTTCTCAAAAGGAAAAAAATCTGGTCACAGGATAATCACATGTGAAGATTCCCAGCACCGAGGGACCTTTCGGGAGGTGGGAGGGACAACTGTTGCAACCTCCATGAGCTGTCACTCAGCTGCGGCTCTCAGGACACCCAAACTGAGTGTGGGTGGCTGAGTTCTGAAATGTTCTTTTCCAATTTGTTCTAAATTTTCCACATGCTGGGAGACTTGGCCACTTGCCAGAGACAGGGCCCAGCCCCCTCTAGCTCTGATTTTCCGTGGCCAATAGCTCAAGACTAACCGCCAAACGCTACGCATCTTGGTGTCCAGGTGATGTTATCCTGCAAACAACATGCTTTTTAAAAACTTCTGGGCTTTTACACACACTCTGAAGAAAACAATCCTTTTGGATTTTTGCTTCAAGTCAGTGACATCTTTGATGGTGCTGGGTAATTGGAAAAGGGATTTAAATATGTCTGGGGGCTTTCCAGTTCTGTAGAATTTGCAAACACTGTGCGGAATCCATAAGTAAACAGAATTTACAAAGAAACTCTCCCCTCTGGAATTATTCAAGGATCCAATATGAAGAGATTTTAGTTTATTTTGAGGTAATGCCAGAAGGCCTTGAAAATAAGAACAAAGCAGAGTGAGCGGAGAGGCGGGAGGGATGTGGGGTGGGTGTCAGGGAGAGTCGTTTTCTGGTAGAGAAAAAAGAAAAAGAGAGAGTGGTGTGCTCGCCCATCTGCCACGACGAGGAGGCAGTTTAGAAGCAAACCTGGAGGGACTCAGGGATGTGCTGAGGCCCTTCTGGGCACCTCCTCTCAGCGCTTCTGGACGCATTTCCTTTTTTTTTAAAAAAAAGTCTGCCTTCTGGAGAGCAGGCAGCGTGAGTGATGGAGCTGCCCCAGTCATTTCTGATTGTGTGTGTGCACGTGTGCACATACACAAGTCTACGCTGCATGTTTATAAAACACAGATTCTTTTCTCTTCATATATATTCATGGGCTATAAGCGCAATTTTTGCTACATTTATATATTGCACCTTGGTGAAGTCAGGGCCTTCAATGCATTCATCACCGTAGCAAAGCACATTGTACCCAGCAAGATTCTCTTTTAATTCATTAGGCAGAGTGAAAATTCTGGCTTTAATTAATCTGCTTGATTTCCTGCATAGACGGTAACACTGGATGGATAGAGCCCCACACACCTGTGCACACATGTGTAGGTCATTTAGCTCCATCTGGAGGTTCATGTTCTTTTTTTT
>VBSM01000104.1:680443-730354 GCA_008086735.1 Cheirogaleus medius | reverse complement strand
TATGGGGGTACAAACATTTTGGTTACATGTAATGTGTTTGCCTTGCCCAAGCCAGGGCTACAAGCATGCCCTTCCCCCATACAGTGCACCCTGCTTCCATCAGCTGTGGGTTTATCCCCACCCCTCAACCTGACTGGCACCCAGTGAGTATTACTACCATGTGAGCACCCTAGTGTTGATCAGTTAGTACCAATTTGATGGCGATTACATGTGGTCCATGTTTTTTCATCCTTGTGATACCTCACTTCGAAGGATGGGCTCAATCTCTATCCAGGATAATATAAGAGGTGCTATGTCACCATTGTTTTTTGTAATTGAGTAGTACTCCATGGTACACATATACCACATTTTATTAATCCACTCATGTATTGACGGACACTTGGGTTGTTTCCACATCTTTGCAGTTGTGAACTGTGCTGCTATAAACATTCAAGTACAGATGCCTTTTGTATAGAATATCTTTTTTTCCTTTGGATAGATGCCTAGTATTGGGATTGCTGGATCAAATGGTATTTCTGTTTTTAGGTCTTTGAGGTATCTTCGTATTACTTTCCACAGAGGTTGTAGTAATTTGCACATATAGTAGTAACATTCACTGGGCGTGGGGCAAGTGGGAGGGGGAGGAGGGATGGGAACATTCACACCTAATGTGTGCAGTATGCATTGCCTGGGGGATGGACACACTTGAAGTTTCGACTTGGGTGGAGCAAAGGCAATATATGTAACCTAAACATTTGTACCCCGGTAATATGATGAAATTAAAAAATTAAAACATTAAAATAAATTAAAAAAATAAAATGGGATTGTTTTCTTACAGTTGAGTTTGAATAGTTCTTTGTACGTTTTGGATAGTAGTCCTTATCAGATGTGTCTTTTGCAAATATTTTCTCTCCATTTGAGGCTTGTCTTCTCATTCTCTTGACATGGTTTTTGCGTAGAAGAAGTTTTAATTTTAATGAAGTCCAGGTTATCAACTATTTCCTTCAGGGATCATGTCTTTGGTGCTGTATCTAAAAGATTACCACCATACCCAAGGACATCTAGATATTTTTCCTCTGTTATCTTCTAGGAGTTTTCTAGTTTTGCTTCTTACATTTAGAGCTATGATCTATTTTGAGTTGACTTTTGTCAAGGGTGCCAGGTCTATGCCTAGATTCCTTTTTTTTTGCATGTGGCCATCCAGCATGACAGCATCATTTGTTGAAAAGATTATGTTTTCTCTATTGCTTTTTGCCTTTGTTTTTTTGTCAAAGATCAGTGGACTACATTTATATGGGTTTCTTTCTGGGCTTTCTATTCTGTTTCATTGATCTATTTGTCTTTACTTTCACCAATACTATATAGTCTTGATTACTGCAACTTTATAGTAAGTCTTCGAGTCAGGTAGTGTCAGTCTTCCAACTTTGTTCTTTTCCTTCAATATTGTGTTGAATATTCTGGGTCTTCAATATCTCCATATAAACATTAGAATGAGTTTGTCAATATTCACAATAATACCCTGCCAGGATTTTGATTGGGATTGTGTTGAAACTATAGATTAAGTTGGGAGCAACTGACATTTTGACAATATTGAGTTTTTCTATCCATGTACATGAAATATCTCTCCATTTATCTAGTTCTTCTTTGAAATTTTCTATCAGTTTTATAGTTTTTCTCATAGATCTTGCATATATCTTGCCAGATTTATATCTAAGTATTTTATTTTCATGGGTGATAATGTAAATGGTAATGTGTTTTTAATTTTAACTTCCACTTGTTCATTGCTGGTACATATGGAAGCAATTGACTTTTGTATATTAAACTTATAACCTGAAACTTCACTGTAATTGCTTATTAGTTCCAGGATTTTTTGTTATTAATGTTATTTTCAATTCTTTTAGATTTTCTACACAATTATGACATCAGCAGACACAGACAGTTTTATGTCTTTCTTCCCAATATTTATACCTTTTATTCTTTTGCTTGCATGAGCTAGGATTTTCAGTACAATGTTGAAAAAGAAGGCAGAGAGGGCACATCTTTGCCTTGTTCCTGATCTTAGAGAAAAGCTTTGAGTTTCTCAACATTAAGCTTTAGGGTTTTTGTAGACATTCTTTATCAAGTTAAGGAAGTTCTTCTCTATTTCTGGTTTACTGAGAGCTTTTATCATGAAAGGGTGTTAGATTTTGACAAATATTTTTTCTGCATTCATAGATAAGATCATACGATTTTCTTCTTTAGCTTGTTAATGTGATGCATTACATTAATTCATTTCTGAATGTTGGACCAACCATACCTACCTGGGATAAATCTCACTTGGTTTTTGGTGTGTAATTCTTTTTATATATGGTTGCATTCAATTTGCTAATATTTTCTTGCTGATCTTTGCATCTATGTTCATGAGAGATATTGGCCTGTAGTTTTTCTTTTCTTGTAATGTTTTGGTCTGGTTTGGCATTAGGTTAATGCTGGTCTCATAGAATGAGTTAGGAAGTGTTTCTTCTGCTTCTATCTTCTGGAAGAAATTGTAGAGAATTAGTACAATTCCTTCCTTAAATGTTTAGTAGAATTCGCCAGTGAACCCATCTGGACCTGGTAATTTCTGTTTTGGAAGATTATTAAACATTAATTCAGTTTCTTTTATAGATATAAGTCCATTTGGAACTACCACTTTTTAACATGATTTTGATTTCCATTCTAAGCAATTTTCAGAAGCTCTGCCTTTGTTGGTGCTATTTGTTTGACAAGCAAAGCTTCCTCATCTTTCACACTGGGAATCAGTAATAGCTAGGTTTTGATTTCCAGGTTCAGCCTTCAAGACCTATCAATTAAGCAGAGAGTGTCTGTCTGGAAGAGAGCTGCCCTGTTAATTTCAGCAGAGAAATGTCTGTGAGTTTTGTGCTGAAGTAAAAAAAAAAAGAAAGCAAGGGCTTTGGGATCAAATTGGATTGTGCTTCAAACTTGGATTTTCCACATAAACACTGTGATCTTAATCTCCCTGTAATCTTAGTAATCTACATTTTCCTCCTTTAGAAAGGAGAAAACAGTATTGATCTCATAGGATTCTCTGAGTACTATATGGGACACTGTCAATTAGCCTTTATTCCCTCCTATTCCTTGTTATTTCCTATTGCCTTAAAAAATTGAATAATGATTGGGCTCCATTACATAACAAACCAGATATTAGTTTGTCTATCATTAATCAATTTGTATTGGATAACTTCTTCATTAGGTCTTGTAGTTTCATAACAACTTTTTACACAAAAAGATTAGAAAGTCTAGGGATCAAAGGAAAGTCTCAAGCCTTGACTTTTAAAGCCAGACTTTTAAAACACTAATTTTTTTGTTTTCTCAAACAGCAGTGGGGACAGTGTGTCTAATTGTGAGCAATAATGACTGGCTGGCATAATACTGGAAGTCAGGTTTCACTTTGCTTCTTAGATAGTGACTGGAAAGACAATCCAAGTCAAACTACCTTTCAAAGAAGCCAAATCTTTTGTTCTAGAAACATTTAAAAACACATTTAAACAGAATGGAAAATAATAGTTTTAAAACAGTAAATGGTAATGTCATCATTATCAGTAATAGGATGGTTTCTGCAAAAAGGCAGGCGTTGAGGCTGCTGTGGGGAAGATCTGGGGGGGTCACTAATTGTCTCACAGCATTGCGTATATATTAGAGGTCGTTGCTGCTGCAAGAACTGGAGATGCAACTCCTGAGAAATGTAAACTGCCTCCCTTGACTAGTTAAAAAGAAATAAGGTTTGCCCTTTTAGGAAATAAAGGGACCCTTCACTAAGCCACTTATTTCCTTTCAGTCTTCCATGAGATGTCGAAGGTTAAGGAAAGAATGATTTTTGTTATTTTATATCAAAATGCAAACAAGTTTTGACTAGCATAGGGCCCAGGGACATATATAACTTATAATGTAAGAACCAATGACACCTCACCTCACTCTTCAGTTGAGACATTAACTGAGTGTGATTTTTAAAGCCTGAAGACAGATGACCTGAGCCAGGCAGCTGATGGAATGTTCTGAGGTCATTTTAAGGAGTTAAATGTATAAAGAGAATCCCAAACAGTAAAGCTTGCAAATATAGAGAATCTAATTTTTCCCTGTAAGACTAAGAACAAATAAGGATGCCCTATTACCACCAGTATCTCCACATAGTACTGGTTAATGTTATGGTGAAAGAAAAGGAAATAGTTTTAAAGGTTGGAAAGAAAATGATAAAACTGTCATTATTTACAGATAATATTATCATCTATCTAGTAAAGCCAATAGAATCAACAAACTTCTGGTTGAAAACTATTAGAAGTAATAAGAGAGTTCAGCAAGATATCTGGATAGAAGATCAATCTAGAAAAATCAATAGTATTTTTCCATTCCAGTAGTGACTGACTTAAAATAAAGTTTAAAATGACATTATTTAAAATGGCAATAAATATTATTAATATAAAGAATCTAAGGATTAACTAAATCAAGAATGCACATAATTTCTGTGGAGAAAAATTTAAAACTTTAATAAAGAACATAAAAATAATTATTTCAATCAATGAAAACATTCCATGCTCCCAGATGAGCTGTCTTGATATTAGAAAAGTGTCTATTTTTCCTACATTGATCAAAAATTCAGTGAAACCCAATAAAAATACCAGTTGGATTCTTAAAAATAAATTCATTAAACTTAATCTAAAATTTATACAGCAGAATAAATGTGTATAAAAATACAAATCAACCTTTAAAAAAAAGAGCAAAAAGTGGGGACTTAAGGAACTTTCCCATCAGATATTAAGATATACTATTAGGTGAGACCATATAAAATTGCCATTTTTTAGGTAAAAATGTTTGAATATTAGCAATTTCATATGATTTAAAGTTCAAAAAATCATTATAACTTTTAATAAATGTATCATTGGTGGGAGGAAAAAAACAAATAAATAGAGCATTGCAATAGAATGGAGAGTGCAAAAACAGATTTATGTACATATAGAACAAAATGTTTAATAAAGAAGGTATTATAAATCGATGAAGAAAGGACAGCTTGATTAGTAGTTAGTGTAGGGAAAGTTATATGGAGAAAATGTATGGAATGAAATGTCTCTCATGTATAAAAAAAAAAACCAAATCTCTTCCTAACAACACTACATACAAGGGTGGATACAAGATGGATTGGAAACTTAAACATGAAAGGTAAAATTATTGAGTTCACAGAATAAAATATAGGAGAAAAATCTTGGTGAATTAAGGTCAAGGAAAAACTAATTAAAATAAAATAATATAATCTGTAAGTAAAAACATTTAATTTGATTATGTCAAAATTAAGAACTTCTGTTTAATGAAGGACACCTGGACAAATTTAATAAACACATGATAAAGTAGAAGAATAATGCTCAATGTCTAAAATAAAGTGATTAATATTTAGAATATCAGAGATAAACCTGTCAGTCAAAAGAAAAACTATAGCAACTCAAAATTAAAACCAGGTAAAAGATATATAGAAGACTCGCAAAGCTAATAAGCATAGAAAGAAATGCCTAAAATAATTAGAAATCAAAGAAATACAAATTAAGTCCATAAATATAAGACTGAATAAAATAGAAAGGTTTATTTAACACTAAGTTTTGGCAAAAGATTGTGAAGATAGTGAACTCTCATGAATTACTAGGAGTATAATCTGGTGTAGCCACTTCAGAGAGCAATCTTGTTGTATGTACTTTGTTAAATTAAGAATACACGTATACTGATATACTAAGATTCAGCGATTCCATTCTTGGGCTTATATCTCCAAATCACTTTTACATAGATTCACAAGAGAACATGCACAAAGGTGCTAGTACAGTTTTATTTATGGCAGCGAGAATCTGTATGCAACCTGAGTGTCCAGGCAAAATGATGTGAATGTGCTTTGGTAGATTATAATGTGGCAGTTGTAAAAAATATGTAGGGCTCTGAGAAATATGGTGGTTAGTGAAAAAAGCAAGAAATGAAATATTGGATAGATACTTTTTACATGCATTTCAAAATACATTCATACAAGTGACACCAAATAAAATGATGGAGTAAGAAGCTCTAGAAGTTGCTCTCTCCAACAAAGCAACCATTGAACTGGAAAAGGCATTTGGAATCAGTTATTTCAGAACTCTGGAACCTGGACACTTATCACATCTAGGAGAGTGCTGGACAAAGTCAGAGGCTGCTCCTCTAAGGTAAGACAGTTGCATGCATGAACCAGCCACCATCCCCCATTTCTTAACCCACCATGGCTGTGGGGATAGCTGCCTATGTTTTTGCAGCAGCTGGCTGGTGTCAGAGTGAGTGGTGGGGAGCATCTCTTCCAAAAAATTTGAGTTATGTACACTGGTGTGTCTTGTGGTGGAATGCTTGCCTTGGTTTCAGCCCTCTCAGCTGCATCAACTCTCTCCAGTGATATCTATCAGATGATTTAAAGGCCAAGGTCCTTTGTGGGTTTTTTTTGTTTTGTTTTGTTTTTTCTTTTTGGAGCCACACATTTAAGAAAATCTTTGTCTGGTCACTAGCTAACAGCAGAGATAATAGAACATAAATTTTAGTTACCACAAACAGCAAGCAATATGCTTTGCAAAAAAGGTTAGAAAAGACATAAACAGACTGTTCCAGCCTTCAACAAGCAGAAATAAATTATTATTAAGGTGTCAGAGAATCGAATTTCCAGAGTTACCGCATTATAATACTCAGAAAGTTCCAGTCATCAAACAAAGAATTACAAGCAATATAAAGAAAGAGGAAAGGGTATCCCATTCACAGGAAAAAAAGAATTTGACAGAAACTATTCCCAAGAAAGCCCAGATACTGGAATTACTAGTCAAATACAATTAATCAACTGTCTAAAATGATGCTCAGTGAACTAAAAGAAACCATGAACAAAGAACTAAAGGAAATTAGAAAAATAATATATGAATAGAATAAAGATATTAATAAAGAGATAGAAATTATTTTAAAAAAACAAATTCTGTAGCTGAAAGTACAAAATCTGAAATGAAAAATTCACTAGAGAGGTTCAACAGCAGATTTGAATACATAAAAGAAAAGCTCAGCAAAGTTGAAGATAAGGCAATTGAAATTATCAAGAATGAAGAGCAAAAAGAAATAAGAATAAAAAATAAGCAGAGCCTAAGGGACCTGTTGCATGCCATAGAGCATACCAATGTCTGCATCACAGAGGTACAAGGAGAGCAGACAGAGAGGGGGAAAAAAAACAGAAAAAAACTTTAAGACATAATGAGTGAAAACTCCCAAATCTGAAAGGCATGGATATATATATATATATATATATATATCCAAAAAGCTCAACAAACTTCAAACAGGAAGCTCAAAGAGATCTGTACTAAGACACATTATGGCCAAATTGTTGAAACCTAAAGACAGAGAACAGCTTGAAAACAGCAAGAAAGAAGTGATTTGTCATGTACAATGAATCCTCAAGAAGATAAACAACTTATTTCTCATCAGAAACCATGGCAGGCAGAAGGCAATGGTATAACACATTTAAAGTCTTAAATGAACGAAATTGTAAATGAAGAGTTCTATGTCTGGCAAAACTATTCTTTAAGAATGAAGGAGGAATTTAAAAATTTTCAGAAAAACAAACCCGACGGAGTGCAATAACAGTAACCTTCCTTACAAGAAATGCCAAAGGGAGTTTTTTAGGCTGATATGAAAGGCCACTGGATAGAACTTGAAGCCATAAGAAAAAACAAAGAACATGTAAGGAAAATCATATAGGTAAATATAACAGCCAGTATTATTATAGTTTGGTTTGTAATTTCTCTTTTTTTCTTACATGATTTAAATGTCAAGTGCATTAAAAAATTATAAATCTGTGTTAAATTTCAAACAATGCATAAAGATGCATCTGCATCAATAACAATATGTACAGGGGAGGGAGAGAAGTGCACAGCCGAGTGCATAGTATTGAATCTGACTTGATATTATTCAACCTGGGTTGTTATCAGTTTAAAACGTTAATTTTAGTCCCCAAGGTAAACACTAGGATAATAACTAAAAAATATACAGAAAAGTAAAGAAGAAGGGAATCAAAATGGTACACTATAGAAAAATCAACAAAATATAAAATAGGCAGTAGTGTAGGAAATGAGTAATAAATAAAACATGTAAAATGTACAGAATAAATAGCTAAGTGGCAGAAAAAAATCCTTCCTTATCAGTAATTACTTTAAATGCAAATGGATGAAACTCTCCTACTAAAAGGCAGAAATGGGAAGACTTGATTTTAAAAAAATGATCCAAGTATTCAATATGATGTCTACCAGAGACTCACTTTAACTACAAAGGCAAAAGAAGTTGAAATAAAAGGATGAGATAAAATATTTCATGCAAATAATAACCAAAAGAGAGCTGGGGTGGTTATATTACTGTTAGATGAATTAGACTTTAGATTGAAAAAGGTTACAAGAGGCAAAGAGGGACACAATATATTAATAAAATGTTCAAACCATCATGAAGATATAGCATTATAAACATATAGTCATCTAACAGCAGAGCCTGAAAATATATAAAACAAAAATTGACAGAATTAAAGGGGGAAATAGATAGTTCTACAATAACAGTTGGAGACTTCAATACTTCACTTTCAGTAATGGATACAACAGCAAGAAAGAAAATCAATAAGAAAACAAAGGACTTGAACAACACTATAAACCAATTTTACCCAAACACACATACGTGAAAACTGAAAAATTAACAAATATGTGGAAGTTAAACCACACATCTTAACCAACAAATGGACCAAAGGAAATTAGAAAATACTTTGAGATGAATAAAATGACAACAATATACCAAAATCTACAGGATACAGTGAAAGAGGAACTAAGAGAGACATTTATGGCTGTAAACAGTTACATTTAAAAAGAAGAAAGATCTCAAATCAATAACTGAACTGAACACCTTAAAGAACAAGAAAAAGAAGATTAAAGTAAACCCAAAGCTAGGAGAAGGAATAAATAATAAAGATCAGAGTGGAAATTAATAAAATTGAGAATAGATAAATGACAGAGAGACTCAAAAGTTGGTTCTTTGAGAACATCAATAAAATTGACAAACCTTTACCTACACTAAGGAAAAGAGAGAGAAGACTAAAATTACTAAAATCAGAAATTATATTAGGAACATTACTACCAATTTTACACAAATAAAAATGATGATAAAAATACTATGAAAACTTGTTTGCCAACATATTGGATAACCTAGATGAAATGGACAAATTTCTAGACACACAAAATATAAAATTGACTAAAAAAGAAATAGAAAATTTGAATAGATTTATAAAAAGTAATGAGATTGAATTAGTGATCAAAAACCTCCTCCCAACAAAATAAAGTTCAGGACCAGATGGCTTTAGTGGTGAATTCTACCAAATGTTTAAAGAAGAGGTCCTAAGATCAGAAACAAGACAAGGATGTTCATTGTCATCATTTCTATTCAACATAGTACTTAAAGTTCTAGCCAGAGAAAGTAGATAAGAAAAAGAAACAAAAGAGATCCAAATTGTACAGGAAACATTATCTCTGTTCATAGATGACATGATTTTATATGTAGGAAACCCTGAAGAATTCACACACACACATACAAATAAACTAGGCCAGATGTTGTGGCTCATGCCTATAATCCTAGCACTCTGGGAGGCTGAGTTGGGAGGATCACTTGAGGGCAGGAGTTCAAGACCAGCCTGAGCAAGAGTGAGACCCCGTCTATACATAAAAAATAGAAAAAATTAGGTAGGCATGGTGATGTGTTCCTGTAGTTGCAGCTACTTGAGAGGCTGAGGCAGGAGGACTGCTGAAGCCCAGGAGTTTGAGGTTTCAGTGAGCTATGATGATGCCACGGCACTCTAGCCAGGGCCACAGTGCAAAACTATAAATAATACCCTAAAATTAAAAAATGCTGAATTTATTAGCTTTAACAGTTTTTTTTTCTTTTTTTGAGACATCACCATGCCTACCTAATTTTTTCTGTTTTTTATGTATAGACGGGGTCTCACTCTTGCTCAGGCTGGTCTTGAACTCCTGCCCTCAAGTGATCCTCCCAACTCAGCCTCCCAGAGTGCTAGGATTATAGGCATAAGCCACAACATCTGGCCTAGTTTATTTGTATGTGTGTGTGTGAATTCTTCAGGGTTTCCTACATATAAAATCATGTCTCAAAAAAAGAAAAAAAAAACTGTTAAAGCTAATAAATTCAGCATTTTTTAATTTTAGGGTATTATTTATTTGTAAATTATTTATTTGTAAATAATACATAATCAACACACAAAAATCAATATATTTCTATACACTAGCAATGATCATTCTGAAATGGAAATTAAGGAAAAAAGTCATTGATGATAACATCAATTTAAGAATAAATTTAACCAAAAATGATAAAGACTTGTATACTGAAAACTACAAAAATATTACTGAAAGAAATTAAGGTATTATTTATTACAAATAATAACCTTCCTATAGACAACCTGTGTTTATAGTTTGGGATACCGAATATTGTTAAAATTACAAAACTGATTAAAGGTATCTGTAGATTCGATGTAATTCCTATCAAAACCCCAATGTTATTTTTTGCAGAAACAGAAAAAATCATTCTAAAATTGAGCTCAAATAGAACAACCTTGGAAATGAAGAACAAAATTGCAGGATTCACACTTTCCAATTTCAAAATTATTACAAAACTATAATAATAAAAACAATATGGTACTCAAGTAAAGATAGACATAAAGACCAATGGAAGAGAATGAAAAACTTAGATCTCACATATATGGTCAACTGATTTTCAGCAAAACTGCCAAGACCACTCAATGGGGAAAGGACAGTCTTTCCAACAAATGGTGCTGGGAAAATATGCAAATGAAGTTGGACTCTTACTTTATATCATATACAAAAATGAACTAAAAATTATTAGAAATCTAAAATTCAGAGCTAAAACTATAAAACTCCTAGAAGATAACTTAGGGTATTACTCACCCATAAAAAAAATAGTGAACTAATACCTTCTGTAACAACTTGGATGGAACTGGAGACCATCCTTTTAAGTGAAGTATTGCAAGAATGAAAAAACAAACACCACATGCACTCACTAGGAAATCAGTACTAATAGATTAACATTCATGCACTCATATAGTAGTCAAATTCAATGGAGATAAGCAGGTGGGAGGGGGAGGAGGGGATGGGTAAATTAACACCTAACAGGTACAATGCACACTATCTGTGTGATGGACGCACTAATAACTTTGACTCAAACTGTACAAAAGAAATTTATGTAACCAAAACATTTGTACCCCAATAATATCCTGAAATTTAAAAAAAATTAAAAGAAAAGGAGATAACTTAGGGGAAAATCATGACCTTGAATTTGACAACTATTTGTTAAATATGACACCAAAAGCAAAAGCAATAAAAGAAAAATACAGATAAATTGGATGTCAGCAAAATTATAAAACCTTTGTGCTCCAAAGGACACTACCAAGAAAATGAAAAGTCAAACCCACAGAATGGGAGAAAATATTTGCAAATCATATATCTAATAAGGGATTAATGTCTAGACTATATATGAACTCATACAACTTAACAAGTAAAAACATACACAACCCAATTTAAAAATAGACAAGGGATTTGAATAAACATTTCTTCAAAGAAGATATACAAATGGCCAACAAGTGCACAAAACAGTAATGTTCGTTTTCAACACAAACAAACCAAAAGGTACACATTAAAATGGTCACCTATGAAGTGAGGCTAAGGTACATGGGGAAAAGACATAAGTGTAAAAGAAAATCAATGACTGGATCACAAGAGAGAAACTTCACAAGGACCAATGATGAATAATGGACCATGAAATAAAGACTCTTAAACTGAACTGTGCAACTGAGGTCTGAAAGAAAACCAAAACAGCAAAAACAACTGAGTGTGTCAAAGTATGAACTGCCATTTTGAATGCAAGCATTACGTGTCCTTCCAGATCACAATGCTCTCTTATTATATTGTCTCAGATCAGGATACTTAATTCCAAGCAGAGCTCTTGATAAATGGATGAAAATCTGTTCTAAAGCTACAATATACACTTTACTGAATGACAACTGTGTGACATTCTCTTTATATTGATGACTTAGTACTCTTCTTAATTCTTATAGTACTTTTATTAGTAATATTTGTAATGCATTAAAGATACCCAAAAATTCTTTGATGTCCCTGATACCAAGAGATAAGTTTCCCTTCTTTTTGAATATGGGCTGGCTTGTTACAGCTTTGTCCTGTAGAAACCCTGGAAGTGACACTGTATGACTTCCAAAGTCAGGCTGAAGAAGCATTGCAAGCTTCTACCTTGGCTCCTTAGAATGCCTCTCTCTGGGACCCCTGAACTGAAAGAAGTTACCTGCTGTGGCATAGCCATGCTGGAGAGACCATAAGGAGGTGTTCCAGGTGACAGCGCCAGCTAAGCCAGCCTTCAGCTCTATCAGCCATGCTCACCAAGACAATTGAGTACCACGTGAAAGAATTGCTCAGCCAAGCCCAGTCTGAATGCTTGACCCACAATACGGTGAGATACAATCATACACATGGTTGTTTTAAACCACTAGGTGTTGGGGTAGTTTGTTACACAGCAAGGAGATAACCATGGCAACAGTTATTTAGTGAAATTGGGTATACAATAATATTTACTGTATAACACAATTGTTTATGCCATTTTTACTGTTTTCATTGCAATTTATATTGCAACATTAAATATACTATATGTCTATCTAGGAAAAAAACTATAACTTAAACTTCATTTATGTATTCAACATTTTTTACCATCTTCTCTATGCTAGATACATGCACATGGTTAAAAAAACACAAATGCTATGAAAAGGTGGTGTATCTTTTTGCCATGTGTGAAAGGTAAATACATCTCCTATTCTTATCTCTCAATATTACTGTCCCTTCCCCTTAGACAATTTCTGCTAGTTTGTTATTAATTCTCCCACATATATATGTGCATATGCTACACTTATATCTACATTTATCCATCTTTACTTACACAGAAATACAGATATGATCTGATGCATCAGTTAACAAAATATCTTGGAGATAGATCCTTACTGTATGAAGAGCCTCCTTGTTCTTTTTCCTGGTGTCATGTAGGCAACTGATTACACTACATTTGTGTAATCAATTCTAACTTGATTGTTTCCAGTCATTTGACATTACAAACAACGCTGCAATGAACAACTTTGTATATTAGTCCAAGAAGTCCAATTTATGGGCTTGAAGATATGCACATTATAAATTTTGATATAAAATAAATAAATAATTTTTGATGTATATTGACCAATTGCTTCTCAGAGAGTTAGCAAGTATTCATACTCCATCAAAACTGTAGGAAAGTACTGGTGTAAGTAGGATTGTGTATTATCATATGTTATATTTTCTACAAATCTGATTGGTTAAAAATGTTGAATTGCTTTCTAATTTGCATTTGTTTCATCATGGGTGCAGCACAACATCTTTTCATGTGTGATATTGTGTGTATGTGTGTGTATATTTGTGTCTGTGAACTCCCTGTTCATCTCTTTTATCTATTCTCCATGGGGTAATTGCTCATATTTAATGATTTATAAGAGCACTTTAGATTTTAATTAGCTCTTTGCCAAATTAGATATATGTTTTTGTATCTGTCTTTTAACATTAGCTATATACTTATTTATAGTATATAAATTATACTATATATAGTTTTGTATCTTTTAACATTAGCTATATACTTATTTATAGTATATAAATTATACTATATATAGTTTTGTATCTGTCTTTTAACATTAGCTATATACTTATTTTTGCCTTGCACAAATTATAATTTTTATTTACTCAAAGTTGTCAACATCAATTTTTTCTTTTCAGTTTCTAGCGTTCTCTACTTCTTGATTTATTTTTTAAATTCCATTTACTTCTCGTTGTGCTATAGAAAGGTCCCCTATAATATAGAGACAGAAATGATTTCAGGAGTTTTGCAGGGCTTTGCTGTGAAGGAATATATGAACATGTTAGTTCACATATCAAAAGCTGCCTCACCTCAGGAGAGCATCTCACAGATCAGTGGCAACATTGCTTTCCAAGGCAATGTTGTGTCTCAGAACTGTCAGCTTCTCAGACCTGTCACCTGCTTCTGTATGACAAAGCTTGGCATGCATGAAGCCACAGGATGAGAACTGATCAAACACTACCTGCCTGACAGACAGACAGACACCTGTGGCTAAAAGCAATTAGCCTAAGGGACAGTTCCTGCTTCACTCCTGACTACCTGTCTCAATCAACAAAAACTAGATAAAGAAATATAAAGCCACTATATTTCTGTTTAATCTTTCTGCTAAGTGATAGTTTTATCTTAGAATTTAGAAGTTTGTCTTAGAAAGATTTTGTAACCGTTTGCTCACGTAGATAGAGTTAATTAAGGGATCTCTAGAAGCTTTTTGGATGACTTTTAACCCAAAATGAACTGCCTGTTATTATGTAAATCTGTTACCCCGCAACCAATCACTGTATCAATAAATACTGATGTGAAACTTCACTCGGGGCCTCACAGCTCACAGGAATGCTGGCGGACTCCCGATCCCCCAACTATTATAAAATCTATGCTTTATAAAACTGTACTTTCTTCTCTGTGTATTCTTTTATTTCTATATTCTATTATTTTCTATTTTCTATTATTTCCTTATCCTTTGCAACAACTCCTGCCAAAGGTACCCGATTTTTTGCTGGGAGCATAGCTAACTCCCTGCACCTTCTATGATCTTGATAGATTCACATTTTATGTTTAAATAGATTTTAAATAATATATAATTTATATACAGTGAAATGTACAAATATTAAGTATGTAGTTCAAATAGTCTTAACTAATGCATATCTCTGTGGAACCCATGCCACTGTCAGAGTTGAGAAAATTTCCATTTACTCCAGAAAGTTCCCTTCTGCCCTGCTTAGCTCCTTCTGAACCCTGCATTTCAAGCAATAATTTTCAGATTTCTTTCATCTGAGATTTTGTTTTGCCTGTTCTTAAACTTCTTATGAATGGAATCACACAGAACATACTCTTTTGTTTATAGTTTTTTTGTTTTGTTTTGTTTTGCTCAACAAAATGTTTTTTAGGTTCATGAATACTGTGAAAATTAGTATAATAATTCACTTCCTTTTTATTTTTGAATAGTATTCCATTGTTTAAATATACCACAATTTGCTTATCTGGTCTCTTATTGGTGAACCTTTTAGTTTTTCCAAGTTCTGGCTAATACATGGAAAGCTGTGTGAACATTCCTGCACAAACTTTTTGATGTTTACCTTTCTCTTGGGTAAATGCCTAAAATAATAATCTCTAAGTGATAGGGTAGGCTTTTTTTAACTTTATAAGAAACTTTCAAACTGTTTTTCAGATTGGTTATATAAATTTACACTCCACTATCAATGTCTGAGAATTCCAGGTGCTCCACATCCTCATAAACGTAATGTTCTCAATCTTTTAAATATCAGTCATTATGGGACTCTTAAATGCTAGCACGTTATCATTTTCATTGCATTTCTGATGAATAACAATGTGGAGCATTTTGAATGTGCTTATTGATTATTGACATATATCTTTTTAAAGTGTCTTTTCAAATCTGCTCATTTTTATTGGATTGTTTGTCAGATGTATACATTGTGGATATTTTCTCCCAATCTGTGGTTTCACATCTCTCTCTCTCTCTTTTTTTAATCAGTGTCAAAGGCCTTCTGAAGAACAGATGTTTTAAAATATAATGAGTTCAATTTATCAGTAATTTCTACTATGTGTGTGTGTGTGCACTCTCTCTCTATCTCTCTCTCACACACCCACACACACACACAGTTACACTTCTGATGGAGGCTACCCTGAAGAGCTCAAAGAAATTTTCTATTCTTATTCCCACTGTAGTTACAGCTGTTATAGCTGGCAACTAGTTAGTAATCAAAAGATTAATATCAGCCACATTAAAACACAAACACACAAATATTTGTCCTAATGAAACAATGTATTTTAGAACATGTAACCCTTCTCATTCTGAGTTCCCACTAACCTGCAAGAGTTTCCAGATTGAGATCATACACACATTTCCAAAAGGAGAGCTTTTTCTTCAGTTCTTTGTAAAAACTCACCAACTTCTTGTCAGAAAGCTGAGCACAGAGACACTTGGAGATAATATACAAGTACCATTGCCCACTGAATGTCAATCAGGGAGGAGAAAAGTCTCAAAAATATTATGTCATGATGAATAAGTGCAACATGGTGCCCAGGGTTAGATCCTGGATCAGAAAAAGGACATTAGTGAACAAACTGGTGAAATTCAAATAAAGTCTATAATTTAGTTAATAGTATTGCATCAATGTACATTTCTTAGTTTTGATAGACAAACTATCTTTGTTGTGCAAGATATTAACATCATGGAAAGCTGGGTGAAGGGTATATGTCAACACTCTGTACTCTTTTTGCAACATTACTGTAAGTCTAAATTTATTTTGAAATAAAACACTAAAAAGTAAGGAAAAAATATTATGTCAATGAAAGTACTGGCTTAAATTTACCAAATGTATATTCAGCTATCCAGGAACATACATTTACAGAAAGGATATGCTACCTTATAATCTCTATCATTTTGGGGGGCTGGAAAAAATGGGGTATTAAGGCAGCCAAGTGGCTATTCATGTGTGGAGGCTGGCCATGATCAGCATCTACCTTCACCAGGCCCATGGAGCTTCTGTTTTCCCTGTCTTCCTTTGCAGAGCCCTACCTCTTAGTACACGCCTCAGAAATACAATCTCAGTGCTTCCTCTGCCAGGATGACTTGATCCATCTCAGGCATATTGATTGAAATTCAGTGGAAACTTTTGAGTCATTTTTTTAAAAGAAAGAAAAACGTCCAGGCACAACTGAGAAAAGAAAAAAACACAAAAACCTTACATTCCATTCAGTCATCTGGGTTTGTGCCAAATTGGAGGGAACAACTTGCAAATTCTTCTTCAGAAGCTGTCAGAATACTTCCCTTAAATTTGCTCTGACTCAGCTCTCTGCAGGAAAGCCATGTTGCTACAGCTGATTCATCAAAAAACTCTTCCTTGTCCAAGAGATTTCACAGAGTCACCTTTGATTCCACTTCAATTAGTTCAAGAAAGGGGTGCTTGTGGTCAGAGTGGACCACCACACAGCTCCCACAACTCAGTATATCTTGAACCACTCAGAGAATGGCAACTGGATTTGCCTTCTGCACTGCTGGGTGTAAATTCATTCCAAAGGCTGTGAAAAAAAACAGAGTTTTGGAAGAAAAGGCACAATTTGGAAAATGTCAAATTGCCAGGTGCTTCTGTTTTCATGATGAATGAGCACCAATTTTTTTTAAAAAGATGATATCAGTCAGTACCAATTCAAAACACATACTATAAGAAGTGAAAATATAAAGGCATCCTCAAATTCTTTAAAGAGTTAGTTTTCTATAAATTGTCCTTCTGTATCTTCTAATGTTTAAACCTAAGCATCATCTTAGGTTTAAACATTAATGGCTATCTTACATACCTGTTGCTGAAAGACTAGGTAGTAACCTATATGAAAGTATGTCCATGTCAGTACACTTAACTGTGTTTATCACACACATTCAATATAAAGTTCAATAGAAAGCTAGTATCTGTCAAAAAATCTAGGCTGCTTCTTGCATTTGAATTTGAATCTAATAGTTTACATTTTTGTTTATGTAGTATGTGAAAAGAAAAGTTGGTTCCAGGGTCTATGGTTTTCCTGACAATCAGAGAAGCTTACATAAATTATACATTGATTAATACAAGGCTGCTTCTTGGTTGAAGGTCATACATCAGGAAAATTAAATAACAACTTTGTACTTAATATTGAGCCAACAAATAAAAAGAATTGTCTAGTCCAATTGAAGAGCTGGGGTAATGATTGGCACTTGTATAAATATAACTAGGGTTTTTTTCCCTCTTTTACCTATTTTCTTAAGAGTGTTCTTTGTTCTATGAGCTCTTATCTGAGCTCTGGATTGTGAACATTCTTATTTCACAGGAAGAGTACTTTAAAATTCAAAATACTTGACAGTCGACTCTGATTCTTTCTTCTTAAGGTATGTTATATACCAGTGTGATTTATAGTCTATTTTAATTTTATCCAAGGCTGAATAAAGTTTGTTTGTTTATTTTTTAGGCTAATAATTTCTATTTATAATTACTGAAGAGATGCAAGTATAAATATCAATAATCCGTGAGAATTTCAGGCAGAGGGCAGGAGTTCTATAATGGCGGAGTAAGAACTGACATAAATTTGCTCTTCTATAAAAGCAACAAAAACAATGATAAAAAAAAACCCACCAAAATCAACTTAATCAAGGCTCTGAAAATTAATGAAAGGCATGCAATTATTTGAGAAGCATTTCTTCAATAAAAAGTGCTGTGACCTTTCAATTTGTCCATAGGAACCTTGAATACTAGCAACCTTACAGGCACCAGAAAACTCTCATCTCCAGATTAGCACACTATTTGACTTGACTTAGAGCTCATTTTGTCAGAAAAGTCCTATTTGCAGTCACTGTTTGAACTGACTTGGAGCTCACTTTGCCAAAAAATCTCTACCCCCTCTAGGATATTTATTGGAAACAAACCTTTGAAAATTGTTTAGCATCACAGCTGCCTTAGGCTGTGATAATAATCTAGCAAACAAGAGCTTGGCCAAAAACTTAAAAGGAAGCTCTGGGGAATGAGATATTCACAGGGGACTCTGGAAAGCTCTGACATATTCCTGGAGACTTAGAAGGCCACACACATGTGCAGAGTTGTGTGCATTCCCTGGAAACATCTGAGAGGGCCCCAGGCTCCCACCTCTGGCTGACCGTTAGGCCTTGTACAAGCAGGAAGTGAAGGCTAAGGCAGAGCTGTAAACTACCTGAGCATTGAAGACTTGCCCCAGCACATACACAGAGGCCTTCAGCAAAGGGTAAAAGGCTTATTGATTTAAGGCATCCAAGAAAATCTCTGACCACTAAGGTAAATTAGCAAGTGCTCAAATACTTCACACTACAGGGAATACAGACTTTACAGAATTAGTTAAAGAATTACTAAACAAACAGCAGTAACAACAAACCCTAAGAGGAGAGGCAGAATCTGATATCCAAAGTCATAATGTTATATTAACTAAAATGCTCAATTTGCTACAATAAAAATATAAGATATTATAGGATGGGTATAATAAAAAGATAATAACAAAAGTTGGCAAGGATGTGGAGAAATTGGAACTCTCATACTTTTCTGGCAGAAGTATAAAATGGTGCAGCCACTTTTGGAAGTTTCTCGACACATTAAATGTAGAGTTACTGTATCCAGTAATTCCATTCTTAGGTAGCTGCAGGAAACAGAATAATGGTCCCTTAAATACCCACCTGTGTGCCCTGAAACCTGCGAACATGTTACCTCACATGGCAAAAGAAACTCTGCATCTGCGATTAAGTTAAAAATGTCTTGAGATGAAGAGATGAACCTACATTATCTGTATGGGCTGAATGTATTTACATGGGTTCTTACAAAAGGGAGGCAGAAGGATCAAAGTCAAAGGAGGCCATGTGGTGATGGAAGCAGGCAGAGAGAGTAGAAATGTGACAACAGAAACAGATCAGAGAGGGAAGATATGGTGATGAGACACAGGTGGGTGTGATGCCATTGCTGGCAGGAGCCAAGGAACGTGAGCACCTCTAGAAGTTGGCAAAGTCTCCCTGCGAACCCCCAGAAGGATAGTGGCATGGTCAATACCTTGATTTTAGGCCAGTGAAAGTGATTTTGAACTTCAGACCTCCAGAACTATAAGATAATAAATTTGTGTTAAGCCACTAAATTTGTGCTGATTTGTTACAGCAGCAATAGGAAACTAATACAATAACCAAGAGAAATGAAAACATATGTACAAACAAAAACTTGTATACAAATGTTCTTATATCATTATTTGCAATAACCAAAAGGTGAAAACAACCCAAATGTCCATCAACTGATGAAGAGATAAACAAAAGGTGGTATGCCCAAACAATGGAATTTATTTGCAATAAAAACAGTGGAGTACTGATACATGCTGCAACATGGATAAACTTTGAAAACACTATGCTAAGTGAAAGAAATCAGTTACTTACCTGAAATGTACAGATTATGCAAATCTTTAGAAACAGAAGTCAATTCGTAGAGGGATGAAGAATGACTGCTAACAGGTACAGAGGTTTATTTGAGGATTATTAAATTATTGTAAATAAAAAGATAGTGACATTAAATGGATCGATTTTATTATGTGAATTATATCTTAATAAAGTGTGACAAAACACAAATGCTTACCTAACTCTCTTTGACAGCAAAGTAATTCAAACATACAGCAAAACATAATGTATTGATTTTTACCTCTCAGTTGGGTTTTTAGTTTTACACTAAGCATAGCTAAGCCCAGAATGAATGCCAAGTTAGTTGATTTATTTATTCACTCAACAAATGAATGTCTACTTTGTGTCATACCCTGGCTGGTTTATGCACCATGAGTACTTGTGGAAGTACCAGTACCATGGGCTTATCAATTATCTTTTATCTAATTCATACAAGTACAGTGAGTCAGCTATCTTACTCCCAACCAATCACATAACTCAAATATGCCAAAATCTATCACTTCTATCATTCTTTATGTAATAAAGCAATTCTACAGTTTAGTTCAATTTTGCTTACTTTATGAGATTATTGGCCAGCTCTAATTTGTTGATTCAGATTAGGTTTAAATTGTTTATACAAAAATGCCTCTCTACTCATGCTGGAGTATTTGAAATATAGTATAACAATACTAACCAAATGTTTACATAAATAAATATATAATTAAAATAATGGTATGAGTGAGATGTTCAAGGAGTTGAGAGTAATTATCATCTTGTCTCTTAGGTCAAAGAAACTCTTTCCAGGGAAACAGGCAGAAGAATATTTCAGGAAGATGGCACAGAAGTGGGAGAATGCTTGTTCGTTTCAGGGAGAAGGCTGCTGTGGCTGGAGCTTATGAGCAAGGGGGCAGCGGCAGGGCATGAAAGGCCGTCACAGCGGAGACTATTAGTGACTCCACAACATGTGTTTCCAAAGTCTTCATTATGAATATCCCTTTTCATATGATTTTGTCCACCAGGATAGAAGACTTTATGTCCCACTTGTCTTGAAGCTAGATGTGGTTGTGTGACAAAGTTGTGGACAACTTGAGGCAAGCCAAATGGTCTCTTAAGGGAGAGAACGCACCTTTCCATGTTACTGTTTTCTCCCAATTAGCTAGAAGGGGGTGCACTGATTGGACATAAGGCAGTTGTCTTGGCCAGGAGCGGAAGCTACATGCTGCAAATGCCAGAAAAAGGCCGGGGGAGTCCAGGTCCTGGATACCAGGCTATACACATCAGCCGTAGTCTGCCTAACTCTTACTTATTTTATGTGAGAGAGAAGAAATTTCTACCTTGTTAATCCAGTTATTTAGGTTTTCTGTTCTTTGCAGTGAAACATAATTAATATACTCCTAAGAATATGTTAGTCTCTCCTCCAAGTACTGGGAAGATCATAAAGGTTAGGACATAATTGCTTTAAGCTTTAAAAGATCTCTTTGGCTGTCATATGAGGAATTAATTGAAGTGGAAAATACTAGATATAGGTAGACCAAGTGGGAAACTATTATAATAATTTAGGTTAAAGATGTTGGTGAATTTAGACTAAAACAGTGTCAGACAAAAAGAAAAGGAAAATGAATTTGAGATATATTTAGGATAGAGAATCAACAGGACTTGGTTTCCGATGATTGTAGGGAGTGAAGAAAAGGGGGTGTTAAGCACGGTTCCACTCATTCTAAGACGAGCAACTGGTGGGCTGAGGTGCTGTTTCCTGAAATGGGAAACACCACAGGAAGAACAGTTTAAGGGAAAGATCAAGGGTTTTATTTTAGACTGAGAAGGTTTGAAGTGGCTGCAGCTATGGCAGGTTTGCAGTTGGGCATGGAGACATGGGGACGAGAATACAGGCTTAGGTTGCGTTCACAAATTAGTTTTGAGGGATGCTCTCTTGATGCAAACTTAAATTTGGGGGTATTTGGGCTGTTGCTATGCTTTGTAAATTGCAGATCATGGTGATCCCTGAATGGTTTGTGAGATCAATATTTTTATCACCTTGGTCTGCCTTCTAGGGAGGTCAGAGAACATTCTCTTTCTTGAAATGGTGGCAGGTGGCTTCTAGATCCCATCAGGACAGAGTGCCAGGGAAAGGAGACATGGGAACTTCTGCATTTGGGTTCTGAGAGGATATGAGAGCCCAGTGTTGGGGGAATGAGGTTAATGACACCTGTGTGTTGAGGATCTGGAAAGAAGGTGCTGGCTGACCTGAGCTGGTGGATTTCAAGGAAAAGAGAACAGCTCTTCTAGAGCTTTAGAGGGTGAGCCTGAACACTCTGACACAGCCCTCTGGGTGGGGGCTGGAGCTTTGGGGAGCACAGAAAACTGAGACCTGAGACAGGCAAACAAGAAGTGCCACTGTCCACACCTGGCTCTGAGGAGGAAACACGCCTCTAGGAAATCTACTCAGGCTCTGCATTAACAGTGGCATCTGCCCACCTGGGGAGGATGTGTTGTCAATAGCTGTGTGGCACCAAGAAGCAAAAGCAATAGCGAGGATGATGGAATTCCAGCTCTTCCTAGCGAGAACTTGACTCGCCCCACCGACCCTGTCTTGGACGGCTTAGACAGTATTCTTGGGGCTTCTTGAGTTATCAAGAGGGTGGATCCTCCAAGGGAAAATACTTTCATACCTGCTAAGGCGGAAGGTAGGGCCTCAACAGCTGTAATTCAACTTGTAAAATCTAAACATGGGTTTGTATTTGCACGGTGAGTTTTTGGAGCAAGTCCTGCCAGTCACAGATTGTTTTTAAAATATAGGAGATGTAGGAAATCTCCTAGAGAGAGAGGAGAGGATGAAAAGAGAGCCCAGGGCTGAACATAAGGAACACCATCATTTTAAATTCAGCCTGAGAAGTCACTGTCAAAGGACACAGAAAAGGCACTTGCACAGAGCAAGAAGGAAAAGCAGGAGAATGCAGGTCACAGAAGCTGAACGCATTAGGGTTTCAGGATGGCAGAGGTGCTGACACATGTTGAACTTTATCTGGGAGTGTTTGCATCCTATTAAAAAAATGATTATTACATCCTTGCTATTGCACCCAGAATTTTCTGTGTCCAGTGCTGTTGTAGAGCTACAGATGGCTATGGTAAGACCCAGCAGTTGAACAGTCATCGGGATTCATGGGCAGCAGCCATGGAAACCCACTTCTGTTATCCTAGGATGCCAGGGAGGAGAACAGGCTTGGGGAATGTGCAGAAGCCAGGGGAGCTCGGTGGGCTGGATAACAGTCACCTCAGCCACAGTCCCGTAGCAGGGACCCTGCTGCTGCCCCTCACTGGATATGCCCCCAGCCAGCCCATATGCTCCCATCATTCATTGAAATTCAACGTGCCAGGAAGGTGATACCTGCCTGGCCAAGCTTAAATCACATGCCTATGCCTGGGGTGCACTCAGATGGGGAGAAGGAGGATCTGGGCTTCTCAGTCTGAGGTTTTTTACTCAAAATTTGAACTCTTATGCAATTTAAGGCTCCCTGCTTCCCTCAGTACAGGCAGGGAGAAAAGCAAGTGTGCCTTGGACCTACCTGGATGTAACTACGGGCTTGGGTGTGTCCACGCACACTATGTGGCCAGGTGGTGGGCTCCAGCGCGCCACACAATTGAGGGGCTCCCTCCTGAACGATGAGCTGTGTCTTCCGATTGCCCCAGATGGTGAGAACATTTGCCTCCCCCCCCCTGCTGTCCACCTCCTCCCTTTTTACCCACCCGCCCCAAACACCACCACCACCATGCAGTAACCATCCTGGCAAGACGGCCCCTCTGCAGTCTCTCTGCGGACACCTCCTGGACTGCAGGCACCATGCCTCTTGGCAGCTGGTAAATTTGCAGGGGAAGGAAGATCCTAGCCCCACTTTGCCTGGCAATACCATGCCGTGCTATCTCTCTTCAATTATGTTGGATTTTTTTCTGTTCTAGTCACTGGGGGCAGATAAGAAAATTGGCTGGCTATGCAAATGGCCTTGTGGGGGTAAGGGAAGGCTAGAAGTGATCCCTTGGATTTGGGAAGCCTTTTCCTCTCCCCCAAGTAGGTGATGATTAGAAGAAATAACACTCCCTGCCAAACACTGCACTTCCCCAAAGGTGCTCCTCCCTATCAGGGAGGACAGAGGGGGTGAATGTTGGCAGGGGGTAGGGGTGATGGTTCTCTGAACTGATGCCTCCCATAGTCTCTGAAGCGAACTGGCCCCAACTACTGGGGAGCAGTTTGCCCTGGTGCAGACAACGGTCAGAACTTAGACTTTGGGAGGAGTAGCATGTGGATTATAAGAAGAAGACCAACTTTCAGGTGGTTTTATTATTACTTTTGAACTCCCTACAAACAGTGCAGCTTCTTGCTGCCCGCAGCTGGGAGTTGACTGCTCACACCTCCCCACCTTTAGGGCACTACTGGATGGTTCTCTGGCCTTAGAACGAAGACATTAATGTGGTCATTGATAAATTTCCAGGATATCAGGAAGAAGTGACATTGAAATCCTATATCAAATATTCCCTGAGTGGGGGGTCAGGAAGGCAGGGAATTGGATGATGGACAACCAGGAAAAAAGTACATATTTCCCACTACAATGAGTTTGTAAGTATTAGAGAGAAGTTGTATGTGTGCATGTGCATATAAATATTTACGAGCACTTGCAATCTCCCACATACACACTAGGAAGCAAGATTGCATACATACGCAGACAGCTGACGTAGATTTGAAGGACATCTCAAACATCTCCCGTGGCCAGTTTTCGCAGTGTACAAATATCCCGCTTTAGAGACTCGTTCCTTTGTGAACATGATCTTCAGGCCATTCTTTCATTATAACAGAAATGGAGCTTTCCTCCTCAGAAACCTCAGCTCAAATATTCTCTCCCTTCTCTGAATTTCAAATTATTTGTCACTGTCCTGTCCTTAGGGCAGGAATTTCACTAAGTCATCCGTGTAATACCCGTAGCATCAAATACAATGCCTGGCATACACTAGGTGTTCAACAAATATAAACCAAGCGAATGAAAATAAAAGCATGTCCGGGGATTCTAGAAACATCAGTCATTCTCATGCTAAGGCACTGAGACTACTTTCCTCCTCAAAGCAAGACGGGGCAACCCGAGAGTCCTAGTTTGCTCCGGACTACCAGACTGTTAACAAGTGTTCAAAAGAGCTCACTAAAGTGACAGTATCAGATAAAATGTTTACATCTGAACATCCTGTACCCACTCCTGGTTCATTAAATAACCTCAGGCTACTCATTTAATTTCTCTGATCTCAACTTTCTCATCTATAAGTCATCAAGTTTGGATGAAGCATTTTCTAAGGTCCTTTTTCTCTTGATTCTCCTCCATGCTATAGGAAAAAGAGGAAGAAATTTTTGTTATTTACTTGTCATTACATTGTGTCTCTTTCTGTAAGCACTACTTTTTTTTTTTTTTTTTTTGAGACAGCCTCTCTCTGTCACCCAAGCTAGAGTGCAGTGGCATCATCCTAGCTCACTTCAACCTCAAATTCCTGGGCTCAAGCGATCCTCCTGCCTCAGCCTCCCGAGTAGCTGGGACTACAGGCTCATGCCACCATGCCCAGTTAACTTTGTAAGCGCTGCTTTGATGCTATCATGCCACTCCGTAAGACGTCTGCAATAATTCCACAATACCTACAGGATCAAGACTCCTTCCAGCATTCAAGACTCTCCCTAGTCTACCCTTTTCTACTGTTTCAGCCTCACTTCTCACCACTCCCCTATTCTAAGCTTCCCTTGCTGTCAAAGTTGGCCTATATTTGGTCCCCCAACTGTCCTTAACTTTTTTTACTCAGATACTTCTGTCCACACATGTGACAATTTTAAATGTCAATTTAACTGGGTTAAGAGATGCCCAGATAGCTGCTTCAGTGTCATTTCTGGGTGTGTCTGTGCAGGTGCTTCTGGAAGAGATTGCATTTGAATCAGCACACTGAGTGAAGAAGACCACCCTTGCCCACCCTGCTGAGTACCACAGTAGAACGAAAGGTGGAGGAAGGTCAGATTTGCTCTCTCCCTTCTGGAGCTGAGACACCCTTCTTCTCCTGCCTTTGGGCATCAGAACTCCAGTATCTATAGCCTTTGGGCTCCGGGACCTGCACCAGCACCCTCTCCCACACTTGGGACTAAGAGTCCCACCACTGACTCACTGATTCTCAAGCCTAGTTCTCAGGACTGAACCTCACCCCTGGCTTTCCTGTTCTCCAGCTGCAGAGGGCCTGCCGTGAGACTGTCAGACTCCATAACCATGAGTCAATTCCCACAGCAAATCCCCTCTCATATCTCTCTCTCTCTCTCTCTCTCTCTCTCTCTCTCTCTCTCTCTCTCTCTCCCCATCCATTCTATTGGTTCAGGTTCTCTGGAGAACCCTGACTAATACAGCACAGAATTCCCAAGTCCTACTGCCTCCCATTGAAATCCTCTCCATTCTTCAAAACCAACCTCAAGTACAGCTTCTCCCAGAAAGTATTCTACAGCCAGAAGTGTCAGTTCTTCCTTTAAATTCTTAAAGAACCTCTTACTCATATCAACTGTAAAGCTCTTTCATAATGCCTTTTATTTTAATATTTCTGTACTTGCATTACCAATATCTCCAAAGTTACATGCTTTTTAAGGATGGGGACCATTAATTAGAAATCTTATGTATATAACCCTGACAATAGCATCCTGCAGAAACATGGTGGAAGGGGACCAGCATTTATTCATGTCACTATTGTGTAAAGAATCTTGTATGTGTATTGTATTTAGTACTTACAGTAATCCCACGGAGGTATGTATCATACTCTCATTTTACAGTTGTAAAAAGTAAGATTCAGAAACATTTAGGAACTTGCTAATTATTAATACCTGATAAGTAATCATGACCAGATGTGTATGATTCTAAAGCTTGTGATTTTCTCTACCAAAAACCATCTGATTTATATAGTAGTTGCTCGATAAATATTAATGAACATATGGTAAATCACTGGTGCAGAGACAATAAGTGCTCACCGAGTTTCTGTGCATTCCTCTGAGTTTCCCACCCTCTTCAGTGAGGCTGGGGCCACGTGACTAGGTTCTGGCTGATGAGTCTCGCCCCTTCTCACGGAGGCCGTGGCTTCCAGGTAGCTGCAAGACAGAGGAGCATGCTCCACCAGAACCAGATGATGATGTGATAGAAATAAGCCTTTATTGGTTAAGCTACTGAGATTTTAAGATTTTTCTGCTGTTAATTAAGATTTATCTGTTAATTACTTTGAATAATAAGGCAACTGAGCAAATGAGCACAATTAATATAATGATATGCTATTTTAAGAAGATTTATCAAATGTTATCTAGGTGTCTATTTACTTATTCCTTGTAACATCTCTTTCCTTAAAAGGGTCAGTCAAGGCCACTGCTGTTCTTAGCGTAGATGTCAACGAATCCTTAATCTTTGAGCTCATGTATTGAGAACTATGATTTCAAGACATATGTGAATGTGTGTTTACGCTTCCATATACAGGCATGCCTCTTTTTATTGTGCATCCCGTTTTTTTGCACTTCACAAATCTTGCACTTTTTACAGCCTGAAAGTATGTAGCAACCCTACATCAAGCAAGTCTAGCCAGGCCATTTTTCCAACAGCATGTGCTCACTTCTTGCCTCTGCATCTCTGCATCACATTTTGGTAAGTCTCACAGTATTTCAAACATTTTCATTATTACTGTATCTGTTATGGTGATATGTGATCAGTGATCTTTGATGTTACTATTGTAATTGTTTGGGGCCACTGCAGATCATGCCCAAAAAGATGGTGAATTTAATCAATACATGTGCATTCTGACTGCTCTGCCCACTGTCCTGCCATTCTCCCACTTCTATCCCTCTCCTCAGGCCTCCCAATTTCCTGAGACATAATATTGAAATTAAGCCATTTAACTCTACAATGATCTCTAAGTGCTCAAGTGAAATAGTCTCATGTCTCTCACTTTAAATCAAAAGTCAGAAATAATTAAGCTCAGTGAGGAAGGCATGTAGAAAACCGAGAGAGGTTGACAGCTAGGCCTCTTGCACCAAGCGGTTAGCCAAGTTGTGAATGCAAAGGAAAAGTTATTGAATACAATTAAAAGTGCTACTCCAGTGAACACACAAATGATAAGGAAACAAAATAGCTTTATTGCTGATATGGAGAAAGTTTTAATGGTGAAGATCTAACCAGCCATAGCATTTTCTTAAGCCAAAGCCTAATCCAGAGCAAGGCCCTAACTTTCTTAAATCCTACAAAGGCTGAGGGAGGTATGGAAGCTACAGAAGAAAAGGTTGAAGCTAGTGGAGATTGTTTCATGAGGTTTAAGGAAGGAAGCTGTAACACCAAAGTGCAAAGTGAAGCGGCAAGTGCTGACACAGAAGCTGCAGCAGGTCATCCAGAAGATCTAAGATCAATGATGAAGGTGGCTGCACTAAACAACAGATTTTCAATGCAGACAAAACATCCTTATATTGGAAGAAGATGCCATCTAGGACTTTCATAGCTAGAGAGGAAAAGTCAATGTCTGGCTTCAAAGCTTCAAAGGATAGACTGATTCTCTTGTTAGGGTCTAATGCAGCTGGTAACTTTAAGTTGAAGCCAATGCTTTTTACCATTCCAAAAATCCTTGGGCCATTAAGAATTATGCTAAAACTACCCTACTTGTGCTCTGTAAATGGAACAACAAAGTCTAGATGACAGGACATTTATTTTTTTAATATTTTAAGCCCACTGTTGAGTCCTACTACTCAAGAAAAAAAAAAAGATTTCCTTCTTTCCTTCAGAATATTACTGCTCATTGAAAAAGAACCTGGTCACCCAAGAGCCCTCATAGAGATATACAAGGAGATTAATGTTGTTTTCATGCCTGCTAACCCAACATTTATTCTGTAGCCCATGGATCAAGGACAAATTTCAACTTCAAGCCTTATTATTTAAGAAATATATTTTGTAAGGCTCTAGCTGCCATAGTCATTCCCCTGATGGATCTGGGCAAAGTAAATTGAAAACCTTCTGGAAAGAACTCACCATTCTAGATGCCATTAAGAAAACTCATAATTCATGGGAGGAGGTCAAATATCAACATTACACAAGTTTGGAAGCAGTTGATTCCAACCCTCATGGATGCTTTGAGGGGTTCAAGACTTTTGAGGAGGAAGTAACTGCAGATGGGGTAGAAATAGCAAAAGAATTAGAAGTGGATTCTGAAGAGGTGACTGAATTGTAATCTCATGATCAAACTTGGAAAAAATGAAGAGTTACTTCTTCTGGATGAGTAAAGAAAATGGTTTGAGATGGAATCTACTCCTGGTGAAGATGCTGTGAATATGCTGAAATGATGACACAGGAATTAGAATATTACATAAACTTAGTCTATAAGGCAGCAGCAGGGCTTGAGAGGATTAACTCCAATCTTGAAAGAAGTTCTACTGTGCGTAAAATGCTTATAAAAAAGCACCATATGCACAGAGAAATCTTTGTGAAAGGAAGAGTCAATTGATGCTGCAAACTTCATTGTTGTCTTATTTTAAGAACTTGCCACAGCCACCCCCAGCCTTCAGCAACCACCACCTTGATCAGGCAGCAGCCATCAACATCAAGGGAAGACCCTCCACCAGCAAAAAAGTACAATTTGCTGAAGGCTCAGGTGATTGTTGGCATATTTTAGCAATAAAGTGTTATTTTCAATAAAGGTACATACTTTTTTTAGACATAAAGCTATTGCACACTTCATGGGGTATCATATAGTATAAGCATAACTGTCATATGCTCTGAGAAACCTAAAAGCTCACGTGACTCACTTATTGCAATATTTGCTTTGTTGCAGTGGGCTGGAACCAGGTCTGCAATATCTCTGAGGTGTGCCTGTGTGCATTTATGTAATTCTCGGGTTAGGCAGCAGGGCTCTTGAGTTGTGCTCTGTCCCATGTTTATTTAGTGGGGTTAGGTGATCCTCCTTTAGCCCTGGATGCAAATTTAGGCAGAGCCCTGGTAACTTTTACATAATAGAAATTCCTATAGTCATTTTCAGACATAGAACAGAGCCTCAATTTAGTAATAATGAAATATTCATCTAATAATCTTGATTCATCTAACAATCTATAAACTTGATTTAAATTTGAGTTTCGTCTCTCTTTCCCAACCCAGGTCTGTTGCAGTTGGGAAGGGGTGGTGCTCTGACTCCATTTTCCATTCCCTTAGCTCTCAACTCTCCAGGGTTAAAGCTCAGGAAAGGATCAAAGGAAAAGGAAATAGGGAGGTTCTTACTTCATCGAAAGTGAAGAGACTTGGTCAGCTTTCTCTGGTCTTAACAGAAGATTATGCTGTTTTTTTCTCTTGTAGCTACTTCCATGGTTTCTTTAGAGACCCCCCTCACCTAACCCAAGAGAAATTTCTCCTACACGTCCACCGATACCAGCAGATGCATCTCTGTGTTTACTCATCATTGGAGGCTCTTCGCTCAGCCTCTGGAATCCAGTCGTTCACTTCTGGCCTTCTTCTGCTGAAGTGGCACCTTGAACGGCGCTGGTGTTGGCCCAGAGTGGCTCCCCTCGCCCGCGGCCTATATCCAGCCCATGGCAGACACTCCCCATCCTTAGCCCCACATACTCTGGACAGGCAGACCATTCCCAGGGGGCAGCAGTCCCTCCCTCAAGCAGCTGCTGGCCAACTAATCTCCCACGGTTTAGGCTTTTCTGGTTGGATTCATATGTGGGCCAAGCAAACCCCAAAACTTCAGGGACACCTTAAAGCCGTAAGCCTTAGAACTCTTTATTTGGGTGGAAGATAAATGGGAAAGAGCCCCCACTTCGGACAGGGAACTTACAACTATCCAACAGTGCTCTCCGAAAATCTTCTCCCCAAACCTCCTTATTTAATTCTGGAAAACTAACCCTTTATACAATGTGAAGAAGAGGTATATGAGTTATGTAATTGTTATCTGGCCACCTCCTCTGGACAGATTCTCCCCTCCCTTTGGAATTTGTTATCTCAGTGCTGCAAATAACATTTGAATGTTCAGATAAATATACAGACTGTTGATGAGGTCAAATCTAGGAAGTAGAGTTTTTATGGGGGGAGGTGGGCACTTTTATACTGCTTGATGGATTTTGCAATAATTGTTTGACTTAATTTGCCCTTAGAAAAAAAGTTTAGTTGTTATATGTTCCAGTTTGTTATGTCACTCAGAAATGTTTATTTTCATTAATTTATTGCCAACATAATTATATTTAAATATTTGAAAACGTATTTTCCTACAAGAAACTGTGATGAATTAAGAGACATAAAAAAGAGGATGAACAAAAAGCTACCATAAAAATCCTGACTCACTGCAATTTTCTGCAACCAGGATGAGAAGGAGGCAGTTGACCACTGATGTGGGAACCTCTGACATAATCAGACAGCTTATTTCAAGTATGTAGCAATTTAAATAAGAACTCTCAGGTTTTTTCATCCAGGGAGACTTCTCATTTCACTATCATTTGAAATAAATTCTCTGGATCAAAGAGGTCAAAGTTAACATATTTTACATAAGCAATATAATTCCTACAGAGAAAAAATGTCATTGTAAGATATCCTTACCACCACCACCTATGCCAACATTACTGAGCATACAGTAGGTGCTCAATAAATATCCATTATAGGGTTTTTCAAGTAGAAGCCTGGCACCATCTCTGCCACATGCCTCCACACTGGCCTCCTGATGGGTTGCATCACGGGAGAACCTGGATTATTTTCTCTGTCTGCTCCATGTACCCGTCAGCAGAGCATTTTTCCGTCCTGCACTCACGCAGAACAGTCTTATTAAAGATAGATAGTCACTCTCACTTCTCATTTTCAAAATTTGTAAATGGGAGTGATTGTCCATCTTCTTTTTATATAAGTGGGAGGAGAAATGAGTAGATCCAGACACATTTTTCATAGTATTTCAGAATAAGAAAAAATGGCCCCTCTGAACTAGAATCTTAAGAACCGATTCACTGAATATGGTGAGCCACAGAAACTTCGAGCAATTATGGAATCACGAGGAAGCAGAAAACACCACCCTAGTTGCCTCCCTCAAAATTATAAAAACCCAGGTGCTATTTTAGTACACACTCGCTCCTGCCCGACTCCAGTTCTAACACCTGTCTTGGGTTGGGTGATAAATGTCTATTGTAACCACGAGCCTGTGGGTGAAGGTGTCTGCCTTTTGCTTCCTGTGGCTTCTAACTCACCCCGGTAGAAGTGACGCCAGCAGACAGTGGTTATGGGACGGGTGTTAAAACCAAACCAACTCTCCAGCACAGTCAGCTCTGGAAAAAATGCCGGTCGGACTTGCACATGGAGCCAAGCTCCAGCAACCATGCCAGAGCCTGGGAAGGGCAGGGGAACTGACAGCAGAGTCTCCAAGATGTGGCCCATCCATGTCAGGACAGAGGCCCACAAGTTCCAGGGCACAGACACGTGAGGTGAAGAAGCCAAGTGCTTAAAGGGAAAAGTGTGGGCAGAGGGAGATGCTATCTTAAGGGAATGTCTTCTATAATTTTAAGTGTGGACCCCACATGAAGTAAATCCTCCACACTGCTGGGTCACCCCTGAGGATCAAACAATTAAACCTCTTAATGGTTGTTGGAAGAATCTGGGCTTTTATGCTAATAGGATGGTGTCTTAGGTCAAGATCCTAGAAGCAGACCCTGAGATGAGGTTTCATAAGCTTTATTAGGAAGTGGGTTTAAGACAATCAGTAGAGGCATGGGGAGGTGGAGAAAGGAAGGGAAGGATGGCCCACAGTGGGTAAATTTGGCTCTATCCTGCAGGGGGAGCTGTAGAGACACAGCGACTACACGTCAGAGCTGAAGGGACAAGAGAGCTGTATGGAATATTCACAAGGCTGCAGCCATCAGTCACCCACCCTCAAGAACTACCCTGGGGGATGGGATGAGGGGGTATGTTCCCAGGCACTTCCCGCTTTCAGAGTGTGCAGAGGAAGCAAAGTTGAAGGTGTCATTACAGCCTCAGACAGAGATTCACCATGCTGGCTGTCAGGAGTGAAAGCCCCTGGGGTCGCTGTGTACGAATATGGCAAAGGAACAGCAGGGATATAGATGCAGCAGCCACAGCATCTGCTACAGAGAGGACCGTCTTCTGCAAAGTCTGTGTAGGGGCTGCCTGAAAAGCGAGCATGACCTCTGTTCACAGAAACACGGGCAATCTGCTCATCTAGCAGACGGCTCCTGGGCACTCTTCTGAGCCATGTTTGATGCACTTGCCCAGTTCCTGCAGCTTTAGAGAAATTTTCCCAGACTGGCCTTTCTTTACTGTGCTTCTGCTGTATTCTTTTTTCTCTCAACCCCCTCTTTCCAATGCCTGTGTTTCTCTCCCTTTTCTCATTCCTTCCTTTTCAGTCTCTCGCCTCTTTCTTTATTCCCCTCTGCTCTCTCAGCATGTCTCTACATAAAAAGAATGGTTCACATACCAAAAACTAGTTGATGCAAAAAATTTCATTTAAACTCTTTAAGATTTAATAAGTTGATATTTCACTCTAGCTATAATATTCACTTAAAAATCTGTGCTGGTTAAGTGCTTCGTGGTACAGTTCTATTTCTAGAGTTATCTGTTTATTTACTGATGGCTTCCTGTTCTATTTAGAGGTATTACCATGTGAAAACATTTGGTGAGCCTGTCTTATTCACCAAAGTAAAACCTAAAGAGTTTCAAACATACTTTGAAAGGCCAATGGACACTAGCCAAAGATCAGAGATGTTTCTCCCTACTTATACTCTCACAAACTTGAGAAGAGATGAATAGTCACAACTACTTTCTGTTCTCATTATTTCCTGTCTCTAATTTAAATCTGTCTCTAATTAAAAATGCAAAAGGAAAAGTGAGTATATTTGGAAGCCCTTACCATAACAGTTACTGAGGAGACATTAGCAGCCTCATACAAATTAGAATTCAAAGAACTGATTCATAAAGATAAAGCAAGGAGACAACAAAAAATATGGACTTTGTTACCTCTCTAAAGATACTAAGGACCACAAAATAACTACTATCTGTATTTATATTTTTAACAAATTAGCTTTAGAAATCAGTGGGTGAAAAGAAACATAGTTCTTGTCTTTATTTATTTTTTTCACCATGCTCTGGACATTTAGTTTGGACATATGCATTAACATATGCATCTAACCATTAAAATATAGTTAATAAATAATCAGTTATTAAATGTCTGCTCTGGAGAGATATCAAATTAATATGACATGAATCTTGACTTTGGGATGCTTATACACTAAGGAAATTAAACATGTACTCATGAAATGAAATACTTTGAGAAGAATGAAAATGTACACATGAAAAATACTACTGGGGATAACCCAGATGGGAAAACAAACCAATCCTGTGCAAAGAGTCAATACAGGAAATCAGGAAAGCTCACTGATGACAGCACCCTGGGTGCAGGGTAGCAGAGTATTTCTTAAGTGCCAACCTTGCTTTTCTTTAAGCTGGAAAGTAGGACTGGCATAGTTTCACCTTCTTTACCTGAATTCACTACTTCCTTATGGTTATCTGAAAACCGTTTTCAACCCTATGCTATCTATCAGGAGCTGCTGAACTTAGAATACTGGAGAATTTATTTAAATGGATTCTTATTCCAAGTCCACATAGATACTTTTTAATAGTCACTTTGGCTTTCATTTGTACAAATCCTTGCTGGTGAGAAGTAATGGAGCGAGGAGCTAAAGAAAATGCCACCAGAACATGTGCCAAAGGTGAAGGTGTGGGCTTTACGAAAGAGGGAGGGAGATCCCAAGACAGGCACGAGGAGGCACATAGTGCCCGCTCTCTCATCATCCCAGGAAGGGCCATGTTCGGTGGGCTGCTGCTCTGGGGAACCGGTGTCGCCTTCCTATCTTCTCAGAGTGAGAGCCAAAGATGGCCTTGGGTGTGAGGAATAATCAGAGAAAACTCTGGCACCTGCCATCTGCCTGTAAGTTCCAGCTGTAGGCAAAGCTGTCAGAGAACATCAGCAGATGCACCTGGAGAACTCGTGCGACGCAGGAGTCAGCTGCTGTGTGGGTGGGGAGGGGTGCAGTCCTCCAGGAAGCTGAGTTGGGGCACAGGCTCTGCCATTGGAGAACAGGGAGCCCAGTCTCCTTGTTTAGACAATTTAGACAATTCAGCGACTGAACTCCACACCATTACCTTTTTGTCACAGCTCTTTGTATTTTCCCTGGGGAAAGCTGCTGCTACCATTCTGGGCATCATATATTAAAGTAACAGTCACGTCAGCAATGACAAGTGCTGATACTTGCTGCATGGCAGGCACTGTGCTAAACGCATTCCCTACGTGATCTTGTTTCATTCTCCAGGAAATCATAAGTTAGTTATTATAATGAGTCACCTTTTACTACCAAGAAAATTAAATGGAAAAGTACAGATTCAGACCCATCCTTATAACAACATTGCTATTCAGTCTTGACATAATTTGGTAGAGAAGGCAGTAACGACGGGAATTGGCCACACACAGTTAAGCCATAAGGCTTGGTGACCAGTGTTTCGTGAGGGCGGGGAGTGTGTCTTGGCTCACTGTTCAATCTCTCCCCAGTGATGAGATCAGTGATTGCCAGGAAGTAGGTGCTTAATAAAACCATACCACGGATGAGACCTGCAAAAGCCCCCTCCTCTGCCGAGCCCCAGAGGTATGTACCCAGAGCCCTGTGCAAGGCCCAGAGGGAGGCAGGAACAGCTGAAGAGGCCAAGTCTGCCTTTGGGCCACACCACCTCTGCTTCTTGGGAGCTCTGCCCTCCACATCTGCTGATTTGGCACCCTCACTCTGCCTCTTTCAAATTTCTTCTTAGCTAGGATATAGCATCAAGGTTAGGGAGCTTCAAATTAGGAATGTCTGTATTAAAAAACCACACCTCTACCATTCTTTAGCTATGTGGCTTCAAGCAAATAACTTGAGCTTCCTTAGATCCTTTTGGAGACAATCGCTAACTCATAGGAACATAAAAAAAATTATAAACTTCAAAGTCATATATACATGTGATGTATTATTACTAATTATTGTAAAGGTGCTGACGAACTAGTCCACATGGGAGAGTTCATCAGTGACAAACATTTCAAATGTAGGATGCAGGCTTTCATCTATTTCTAAGGTCAACCCAAATAGGCAACCACCAGCTCTTGACTGTATTTTATGGCCAACTTATAATGGCATTTGATCTCTCATCTACTAATAAGCAACATCCTCTGTGAGCCTACGGGATAGACTAGTCATCGAATGGTTCAATCACTTCCGTAGGTGCTTCTGTGCAAGTCCCACAGAGTCAGGAGAGACCACACCTCTGGGGAATTTAGCCCACTCAACAGAAATGACTTTTGACTTGTCTCTACTGTCACCCCCTCCCACACACACCTTTGAAAAAGATGATGTCAGAGAGAAGTTTTCTTTGAGTTCCTCAGACCCAGCAAGTAGCCTCAGCTTACCAAAAGATGCCATGGGGATTTAGGGGAAGAGGAAATGTGTTGCCTTATTTTTCATTTCTCTTCTAATCAAATCAAACAGAAAAGCTGCTTCTTTGCTTGGGGGCACTGGAAAAAAATTTCACTGCCCTGGTTGATAAATATTTAATACATGGGTCAGCTATAAACAGCTGTCACTCACTGGTGAGTCACTCACTTCAGACACCCAAGCAATCTCGTCATGCAGGCCCTGCCCACGGCGCCTTGCTCATCCTCCTCACCTCCGGACACCAAACTGCTTGTTCACAGCCTCCCTGCTGCAGACTGCTCTGCCCGTGGGCTGGGAGGGTACATGGCACTGTTTCGCCTTTGCCTCTGCTGCTCTGGCTGTCGCAACCTCGCACTGCCTCCCACTTGGCTGGAATCTCGTACCGACCTCACTTGCTCCTCACTCCCTGTGGAGGGCATCACCCAGCTCCTGTTTGCTAGCCTCCCGTGTGTTTCCACCATGAACACCGTGGTCGAAACAACTTGTTTCCTGACATTCAAAACAGAGGGGAAACCCTCACTACTAACACCAGCAACAATTAGCAAAGGCATAAAGCACCCCAGTTTAAAAACTTCAGGGACCCACAAACACAGGGTGATATTCAATTTTAAAGGACTTGAAAAGAACCCCAGCGGTTAGTTAATCCTGCTCTTGGCCCCTCACCCTAGGGCAGTTAGCTCATTTTAAAGACCCCTGTGGAAGGAAATCTCACAGTCATTTGCAGCGTAGCTCCGCAGGCAGCCTTTGCACCAAGCACCATCAGTATTGACGTTCTGTATTTACTCTCGGATTCAACCTCTTTCCTTCTCCTGAAGAGCGAATTCAGGAATACTTAAAGACAGTCACTTAGTGAGTTCGTCCTTTAAATATAAGCTTAACGTTATGTGTTGCAGCTTCACCCTCCTCTCCTCCTCTTATTTAATAGGGCTGGGACCCATTTTATCATCCCGAGTGCCATTTTTTATACCACAAATCACATTAGTCTCTCTTCAGTCCTCTCTTCTTTCAGTCCAGGTGTTCAAATCCTCGGCTCTTTCCTTAGCAGACATTTTCTCAAACCTCATTCTTACCTTCACTTCCTGGGTTTGTATGACGCTGTAATGCAGTGACCAGAGGACAATAGAACATTCCGGTGAGTTCTGGCTAATTTGGAAATAATGAGAGTCTCTCTTGGGTAGCTAAATTCTTCACTCCTATTAGTCCTTCCTTGGACACTCTTTGATTTCTCTAAAAGCCACACAGCACTGTTGACTCACACCTGGCTGTTCAGCGTGCAGGTAACAGACAGCTGTGACATTTGATTGGCTGCACATAAGAAACGTGAGCTTCTTGGCAAAACAGCGACGGAGGCGAGGCTTCACCTCCAGTCTCTGCTGCTGACGGCTGACCACCCCCTTATTCTGTACTGACAAAACTGACTCTCAAGAAAAGATTCAAAACTCGTTCACAAATTTGCAACACCGAAGCGTTGTCTTGCCTTGAACGAGTCTGATTTTAACTAAATCAGTGTGTTCCTACAATTCAGGTGTTTGGAGGACAAGCGGAGACAGGCCTCTTCTCTGAGACCATGCCAACTCTGCCTCCACATTGTGTCACCCCATCCAGGCGACCACCTGGTTCCATTCCCTTTCAATGAACCTGGTCCACCCGCTCCACTAGATCTCGTGCAAGGCCATGCTGAGTGGCGATATTCTCTCTGCTCTGCATCTGCTTCCGCAGCTTTCCTGGTCTCAGGGCTTCATATGGGGTGGCTTTGTTGCCCAAATTTTCTATCTATCCCTGTATTCATATCGCTTGTAATGTGGCTTTGTAACTCCTCTCATCAAGAGATGGAGTTTTCTCCCCATCCCTTGAATCTTGGGTAACTGTTGTGACTTACTTTGCAGCAGAAATTATAGTGTATGGGGTCCAAGCCTGAACCTCAAGAGGTCTGGCACGCTCTACTCTGTCTTGTAATTCTACATCTGCTGTGAGAACAAGCTTCTGGAGGATGGGAGTCAACATGGAGCAGAGCTGAGTTATCCTGGCTGAAGCCATCCCACACCAGCCAGGTCCCAGGCAACCTGCCTGTCAACCACAGACACAAGGACGAATCCAGCTAAGATCAGCCATGCCTGGTTCTGATTAGTGGAAGTGCCTAGCTGACCCATGGATTCAAGAAAAATAAGAAATGGTTGATGTTCTAACTCACTGAGTTTTGGGGTAGTTTGTTATGCAGCAATAGCTAACTGATACATAACCTATGCCTTGGTTCCTGTTCTGTCACTCTGATGGATGAGGCAATGAGAGACTCTTTCTCTCCCATACTTCATCCCTGGCATTGCCAAAGAACACAGCATCTATTCTCTGATTACGAGTTCCTGCTCTAAAATTTGGGGAAAATGTACACCATTGTGGATACACCTCTTTTCATGCCTGGCCTCACAGGGGAAAGGACTCAGCCCAATGGCACCTGCAAAGCTACTCTTCCTTCTGCATTTCCTACTCCTGGGAGCATAACCTCTGTCTAGGCAATCATCCAAGTCAAAACCTAGACGAAAACCAAAGCTCCTTCTTCCTCATCCCTTGGAGGCCAAGTCCTTCAGTTCCAAGTCCTCATCACCAGTCATTGCCAACCATTCCTTCCTCTCTGTTCCCAACCCCAGGAGGGCCCTGGCCACCAGCAGTCAGTGCCCACATGGCAAGCTGTCAATGGATGCTTGCTGGATGCCTCTCAAGGATGATGGGTCCAGCAACTCACATCTCTCAAGCAATAGACTCGTCGAGGAAGAGCTTGTGAAGTATCAGTTAGACCTCCCCTTGTGTTCTCCCAAATCAATAATAACTTTGGTGAAATCACCCTTTGTTGGCATTTTTTAAAGTTGTGGGTCACATGACAAAAAGTCTGAAATGTATGCAAGATTCATTAATTCCTACCACAAACAATAATGAGTTGAGTGCATTTGGGTTTGGCATGAGTATCATACAAAACTAAAATGTCAGACAAATGCACAAGGAGGTTTCAAGAGTTCCAACCTTTCTGTCAGCAATTGTACCTGAGAGCTCTGTTAGGGTGGAAAGTCTTAGTAGGTGCTCATGGCGCAGGTGGAGGAAGATTTCTCACACAGAGATTAAGATATATAAGTAAAATTTATTTTATAATTTAGAAGGACAGAGAGAATGAGAGAGAGAGAGAGAGAAAAGGAGGGAGAGAGCAGAGAGACGGCATGGGCGTGGCATTGCAAAGAAAGAGAAGGGGGTGCCAGCAGCAGGGCCAAGTGGCTCCCTGATTTTAAGGGGGACGAAGGGAGAAAAAAGTAGTGATGGCTGCCAGCTGACAATAAAAGTGGCAGCAGGTAGATAACAAAAACCGCAAGGATGTCAAAGTCCAAAAGTTGGCTTCCTGCCCTTCCGTGGAGGAGGGATGGTCACAGGAGATGTGACTGTCCTGGAGGTGTGGCTGGGGCTGCAGCTCATTCTCCCGCTGTTTACCCAGGAATCTGTAAAGGCAGATTCTCAAAAAACAATGTTCAAAGAGAGAGATTTGCATCTCTATTCCATTCATTCAGCTCTTTTCCGAAGCTGTGCAGAACAGGACCCCTGCAGGGTGCCCCTGCGAGAGAGAACTTGCAGGATTGACCTTTGTTACTGGGGAAACTGTAGAATGAGGTATTTTTCCTATGTGGGATTAGGTTTTTTCCCGTTATTTTTGCAAGGCTGTCCCTTTCACCCCAGTTTCATGAAAAAAATTCATTGTATTTAACTTAAGTGGCTCAAAATCATGTCATTGATGTCATTTGGCTTCACATAGACTATTGGCCCCGCCCTGCCCTGGTCACGTTCTGGTATATACCTGACGACGCTGCAGAGTGAACTTCTGAGAGAAGGGACATATTATATATCTGGTGGGTGGGTGGGCCTGACACTTCAGACCCTCCGATGGATCTGTAACCAGCAAGTCCCCAGAAGGAGGCTGTCCTGGTGCTGGGGCTCCGCGCCTGTGGGTTGAAGCGCCGCCCACTCAGCCCTTCTCCGCACAGCGCTGCTGCCGGCTGCGGTCAGGCCTTCGCCTTGGAAGCAGACCGCAGGGGCCGCAGGCCTTGTTGGGAAACAAACGTTGATTATCTCAAACTGTCTCCGTGGGATGTGCTTAAATCCTGACACACATGATTGTGTCACACTAAACATTTGAATAATCTGGGCACTCAGGAAGCGATGACTAGAGGGCAACGCGCAAGCAAGCAGTGAGCAAACTGCAGGCACAGGCAAGGAGCCTGAGAGGAAGCCCAGGCCCCAGACCCCGAGCGGCCGTTGCCCTTTCCCTCCCTGTGCTGGGGCGGGGAGCACCTTCCCTCCCAATCCAGACTTGGTAGTGCTGTGCAGGTGACCCAATACTGTAACTTTTTCCCCCAATAATCCTCATAACAATATTGCAACATAAGAATAATAATTATCACTGTTCCCATTTTATTATGAAAATATGAAGACAAAGATAAGGTAGTAGATTACCCAATGTCACATTGATAATAGTAACAATGTTTACTATTTATTGGCCATTTTCTGTCTTACATTCATTTTCTTTTAGCCTGATACAAACCTTGCTAAGTAGGCTGCATTAACTTCTTTTTACAGAGCAGGAAACAGACCTAGGGGGTCAAGGTCAAGTGGCTTGCCCAAGGTCACGCATGTGCACGCAATCCATGCTGACTCAAGCATAGCTCACTCCCTCCAAGTTTCCTCAGCAGAGCCTCCCTGGTAGCCTTTGGGAACCTGAGAGTTTGGGGAGGACAGAGAGCCAGAGCTTTAGCCACTCGACCTCATGTACACAACCACCCCCACCCCAACCTTCCTCTTCCAGGGCAGTTGCAGCCGTATCTAACTTGTCTGCAGTGGCTGTTGCATTAGGTAAATCCCAACTTTCTGATAGCAGTTTGACCCCCCAAAACCTTCTCCATAGGAAGAGATCATCAAAATGGCACATCAGAGTCTGTCTTCTGCGTGTGTCACCCTGGCCTTTTCACCATCAGGCTGGCAACCGAGAGCAGCTTGCTCCTGGGCATTTCATCACATGTACCCGCATACTGGCACACGGAAGGATCTTACTGTCTCTTCCACACACCAGTAGCCACTTATTTGAAAAATAAAAATTCTTGGTCTTAGCTGGGTACAGTGATGTGCCTGTAGTCTCAGTACTTGGGGGGCTGAAGCAGGAGGATTACCTGAGTCCAAGAGTTTAAGGCCATCTTGGGCAACATAGTAAGACTCCATCTCTAAGACGAAAAAAATGCTGCAAACAAAAAATTTGTGGTCTTTTTCTAGAAGATTCTGGTTCTTGGCTTCTTTCTAATTGGTGGCAAAAGATCAGAACAAAACCAATCAACATTTGCTGAGTATTTGCTAAGTGTTAGTCATTGTGCTAAGCATTTGAATATTTATTTTATTTAATTATAATAATAACCTGATGAGGTCATTATTATTTTTATTTTACATGTTAGGTCAAAAAACAAAAGAAGTTGCCTGTGGTCATATAGCTAATAAGTGGTGAACTTGAGATTCAAACCCAGTTTTTCTGATTTTAAGTCCAACATCCAATTTTCACTCTGATAAGAGGTCGTGAAACTTAGCAACATGTATTATTTAAGCCTCCTAAAAATATTCATACTCTTTGACCCCAAATTCTACTTTTAAGCATGCATTATAAAGAAATAATCAGAGGTAATCCTAAATATGTATGCACAAGTTATAACACAACAGTGTTATTTATAGTTGCAAAATTACAAAATCATTTAGACGGAATAGCGAAAATGTTTAAATAACTTCTTAATCTGCAAGATTTAATATTATACAACCATGTTTTTGAAGATACATGACATTTAATGATGTGAGAGAATAACTAAACTGCCATAAATGGAAAAACACAGAGTATAAAACTATATGTATAAGACCTCAATTTTGTTCAAAATAAAAAATGAATGCATATATATAAAATAGTTTTAAGTAAATAAACCATGCTAACTTGAAGTCATCTCCTTGTGAAAGAATCATGGTTAATATTTCATTTTTCTTAAATTTTTCTGTATTTTCCAAATTCTCTTCAATGAGCTGCTGAGATTATTATAAAATAGAAACAACAAAAATACCATTTTAAAGCAAAATAATTCCCACCATTATTACAAATAAGCAGAAGTCAAGGTAGCTGAAGTCCAAGGGGCGGCTGGAAATCCCCAGTTTTTTGCTCTCAGCTCAGGGAGTGAGAGAGGCAGGGTCAGGGCACAAGGAGCTAGCTCACCCACTGTGTGACCTTGGACAAGTCACTTTACCTCTCTGGGCCTCAGTGGGTTTTTCTGCAAAATGATCAGCCTGGATGGGTGATCTCTGTCTTAGGCCTGAGCCTACAGCCTCCCTCAGTGGCTTCTAGCTAGAACTGCCTTTCACTGTGCACTTAAATCTGGCCTTCCCCCATGACTGGAGAGAAAAATATTTATGAATTACTCTCTAGTTTAGAAACAGCTCTCTGTCTGGAAACAAAGAAGCGCAAACCCCACTGGCAAATTAGAGTCCATTATCAGATCCTGCAGCAGCAATCTCAGCCTGGCGGTAATTGTATCTGCAATAAGACTGTGAGGGCGGCTTTAGGCCATTTGCTACATGAATCAATCATCATTACAGTCTAGCAGCAGAGGGGATGTGGAAACAAGCCCGTGTTTATCAATGGCAGATTAGAACAAAGATCCATCCAGAAGCTCCCGGGACCTGGCTTAGGGGTTGGGTGGGGGAGAGAAGGAATGCAAACAACGGACAGCCTGGTCTGTCAGCTCACTTATGTCACCCAGGAAGATCACCCTGAGACTCTGGCCTGCAATTCTGTTTAGGGTTTCTAGCAGGGCTGAATTAATGCCAACTCTCCTTGGCTACGACTTGCCAATCTCATACATTGCTTGGACTGTGGAAGTATCACTGCAGTCTCTATGACCTACTGGCCATCTTTCTATCTACTTATTTTCTTTTAGCCAGATAAAAACCTTGCTAAGTATGCTCCATTAACAAACATTCTTTTCCAGAGCAGAAAACAGACCTAGGGAAATCAAGGTCAAGTGGCTTGCTCAAGGTCACACAGCTAGGCCTCCATTTTCACACGGCCCTCTCCTCTGTGTCTCTGTGCATTCTCTCCTCTTCTTGTAAGGACATCAATCATTGGATCAGGCTCCGCCCTAATCCAATATGACCTCATTTTAACTTGATTATAGCTGCAAAGACTCTATTTCCAGTAAGGTCACATCCGGAGGTTCCCGGTGGATATGAAATTTGGGGGGACGAAATTTAACTCACCGCACCCTGGTAAAGGGCACTGTCTGATTTTCATTGATTATCTTTTGTCTCAGTCTTATCTGTGACAGTAGATCAGGTAATAAAGCTAATACTAAAATAGTACTTACCATGCGCCAGACATTTTCTAATCTCTTTATGTTTATTAATTCATTTCATTCTTACTATGAGGAAATGCTGTTTTTATCCTCATTCTCCAAATGGAGAACAGAGACACAGAGAGATTAAGTGTCTGAGAACACAGAGTAAGTGGCAGAACAAGCACTTGCACTAAGGCAGATTCTGAGCCTGGTTCTCACTGTGCGTCCGACCCCGTAAGGATTTATGCAGCTACAGTAGACACACCGAGACACTAGAGGAACTGTAGGTTGGCAAAATCCTTTCATAAAGTAATTTGGTGATCCGTTGTCAATAGTCTGGAGAATATCCACTCATGTTTGACCCAGTAATTACACTTGGGGGAATTCTTTCTTTAAAAAAAAAAATTCTGAGCTATATAAAGCCTCCATCCACAAAAATGTTTATGACAACATTGTTTAAAATAGCAAGAAAAAAGATAAATTTAAACAAAGGGAGATTTCTTAAGTGAATGATGTTATACCTGTAGAATGAAGCAGTATATCTCCATTAAAATAATGTAAATAGTTTACAATAACAAGAGGAAATGCTTATGTTATAACATTAAGTGAAAATTGGGAAATAAAGGTGGTCTATATAAAATGTTCTTGCCTAGATTTTTAAACAACGGAAAAGAGAGGAATTACATCAAAACGTTCACAGTAGCACTTTTAGAAGAATTATTTTTTTTCCTTTCTCCTTTTTCTACCTTTTTAGGTTTTTCAATTTCTATAATGAACATGTATTACTTTTATAATTGGAAAAGAAATTATGAATATCTAAAATGTAAAGTAGAAACTGTATTCTTATGGAAGGCCAAGGGGGAAAGGGTAGGGTAGTAAATTCTAGCCCTGGCCCTTACTTTGGAGATCTAAAATCCAACTCAGGCTACACTAGATACTCTCTCTTAGAAGCTCTAGTATTTATTATTAAATTCTGAAACCACTGATTTGTCTTGTTTTCTAATCTGCTAAATTCCAGGTTTGACATTTATATATGCCATGCAAATGTCTGTTGAATAAATGAATAGGCAGCTGAGCTAAATATATGTACAACATAAACAAATGAATAGAGAAGTGGAGGTATAGAGAGATTAAATAAATGGTTTGAACAGAAAATGTCTTTCTAAGGGAAAATTTTGAAGCCCCTTTCTTCTTTGTTTCCTAGACAATCCCACTGGGAAACTTGGGGCTTAATATCATTGACTACATTTGCAGTGGATTAAGCTTTACCTCTTCAGCTATAAATGATGAAATCCCAAAAGAGAAAAAAATATATATAGGCTGTAGATCAAACAAACAGAAATTAGACTGGCCTAAATCAGTGCTCAAAGAAGCAGCTTTCCCTCCAGACAAAGACTGAAATGAGAACCTAGTTGATTTAAAGGACAAACTGCCCTCCATTTCAGAGAATCAGAAAAGTTTTAATCGACATCCAAACCATTATAATACATTGCCCCACTTTCCACTTCCATACATAGGAACATTTCTATTCATGTTCATAAGCACACAGTGGCTGTTAGCAACCAGGACGGCTCTGAGTTAAAGCACAGAGGTCAAAATTTGGGACCAATTAAGCTAGTCAGATTGCTTCGGCCATAAGTACTCTGAAATGTATTGCTGAATGTAAAACAAACATTTCCATCTTTTGACTTCTAGGGTTGGCTAGTTAGGGTTAGGGTTAGGGTTCTAGCTCAAAGGTGAATGTTCCTTAGTCACATGCACACGCACAACCAGAGAACAGGGGCCAGGTTGGCCCCCATGGGCACGCAGGGGAAGATACTTCTCTGCCATTGACCTGATGGTGCAAAGCCAGCCAATGAAGTCTGGGAGCTAACTGGCTTGTCCCTAGGACTCCCAGCTGTGGCTGTTTCCCAGAACAAACCCTCAAGTGTCTCTGCTTAAGGTATTACAGCAGTGCTCCAGAGCTCAGTGGAGAACACACCCAGGTCAGCCTTCATGGGAAACAAGCAGTGCAGTATCCTACTGCTTGTCTATGCAGGAAAAGGCTGATGAGATGGCATGGCCATCTGTCCAGCTTGCATTTGCTCATTCAACAAAACTGTGTGTGAGGCACTGAATTGGGTGCTCACGACACTAAGATCACAGTATCATGGTCTGCTGAAGGAGGCAGACATAAACTGACAGCTACAATATGCATGTTAATCGATGGGGGGAGAAGGTGTACTGAATCCAAACAGGAAAGGAACTAGGGAAAAACATCTCAGAGGAGAAGATCACTAAATTGAGATCTGAAATTCAGTGCAACCGTAGAGCAGAGACCTGGGAACCCCACAGAGTTGGAGAGGGGAAGTAAAGTGCACTGCCTACAAAGGCGTGGAGTGTGAATGTACCCATTGTTCCAGGATGGCTAAGGCTACCACTGCTTCATGTAGAAGTGCACTTTGAGTCCCTTTAGGTCTCTGGCACTATGGGACACACGGATGACAGATGACAAAGCCAAGGCTGCAGAACAGCTTGACGATGTGGAATGAGGTCAGGGATGTTGTGCTCACAAAGACGGAGGGCAAATCCCCACAATGCCCAAACTCTCGGCAACATTGTAGGAACTGCAGTTCATGACTAGGGAGACAACCTAATCAAGACTTGCAAGATGTGAGAGCCACAGTTTAACTTGGTAATTTGGGATAAATATTTTATTGCTCACCCAGACAGTAGTGCCACCAGCATCCTGCCTCACTCTGTGCTTTCTTCTCACTGTAGAAAAAGACTTTGGATTCTTAATTGGCTAAAGAGGATCCTTTTACTTGGCTGATCAGTTGTGTTTGGGATGGAGATGGGAAGCTCTTCAAATTTTAAAGCATGTGTTAAGAGTGTATGATCAATTCTAAGAAAAGCACTTCATTTGTCTTGTTAAATTAGCTGTGCCAGTTACACATGTCTCAAAGTTGAACTAACACAGACCAAAATTGGCAAGATTTTGGAGTTCGTTGAAGAGAAAACTAAACTAAATATTTTCAGATTACAAGGGTGGGTAAAACCAAAGATCTGAGTTGGATTGGAGGGGTTTATAAACGTAGTATTCTATGAGAAGTGGAAAAGACATTAGCTCTTCAGTCCTTCCAATGTGCTGTCTTATCAAGTCAATAATGACACTATATCTTGCAGTATTATAAGGAAAGGAAACATTCCTTTTGAAACTACAGGGACCATCTGCCTTTGATCATGGGTGAATTTATGACTTAGCCCTAGAAAGTTACCAGAATACTCCGAAAGATCTGAACAGAACCAAGAAGTTATCTCAACATTTTTTTCTTTTCTTTATTTTTCTTTCCTTCCCAAACAATCCTGAGAGTAGCCCATGGCTAATTTTAGAACCCACCCCAAATTCATAAACTCAGAGGCCCATACCAAAATGAAATTCTATTTGCCATTAGTTAAAATATTTTTCCTAAATTTTTTTGAAGTCTTCTTGAAGAATGATTCTCTTATAAAACATGATACTTACAAAGTAACATCTTTATGACTTTGATTCCAATGAAGCAGAAGCCCAAAGATTATATTTCCCTTAAAAACTAACAGCAGGTGGTGAAGTAACTGGGAAAGTCAAGTCTATGTTTTATTAAACAGAGTGTATTCAAAATGTGATTCTGAGAACCCAAAAGGCCTGTGTTATTTGCCCCTCCCCAATATGAATTCTGCAAAGGAGACAGATGGAAAAGTCTCCTGGGTTTCAGTAACATCCATTTTAAGGAGATTTTGAAAAGTCTCAAAGTCGACATCTGCTGACAAGCTAGGCATCGTCTCTTAAGGGACATTCAGAACCAACAGAAGCCAACAAGGTAACCAAAAATACCAGCTCCCAGTGTTTGGTCGCATGTGACATTTGGTTGGGATATTTCCTAGACTTAATCATTACTATCAACTTCCGCGGTGAAGAAGTAGTCTGTGGGTAGAATTCCATCTTCACACAGAGGAAAACGAAATAAAGGATATTATCTTTATTTCAAAGGAAGAAAACATCAGTTATCCAGGGAAATGAACTGGAGGGTGCAGTTTCCCAACTTCCAGGAAGGTCAAGATCTCTACAAGAAACAACTCCATTTCCCCCCCACTTCGGCAAATAAATTACTGTTCTTTCCTCTGTGCCAGATGCTCTTGTCACATTTGGCACACCAGTTTGATTGCCAAGAGAATAAGCAAAACAGTGAACCCCTAGCACAGGACGCTCTGGGAATGCCTGCAGCAGAGTGTGTGGGGTGAATACTCCACTTGGACATTAGAAAATTAATGCTTTGTCACAATTCCATGCCTACAAATGAGAGAGGAAAGAAGGAAAGGACTCAGAGCCTATTTCCTCCTGAATGTGCTGAAGAAGGATATTCAGTTAGGACAGATATTTCTGGGCTCTCTGTGTACAGACGCCCTCCAGGACAGGTGGCCAAGAACAATGGCTTTGGTCATGTGGGAGCACGGGGATGCCAGGAACTGGCTTTGTTCGGTGTTTCTGAGACACCTGTCTTCTGCCCGGGCTGAAGTGTAACCCGCAGCCACGTGGAAGCAGAACTGTGACGTGAGCCCAGGATGCCATCTGACAGGGCAGTGGGGCCGAGCAGCAGCTGTTCAGAGTGATACCACTTTAGGAAGGTTTCCAAAAGCCACCACAACCATATTTCTAGATTAAAATATTTTCCTTAGGATGGCTCCAGTGAACTCAAATGGCTTCTAGTCTGGTCTCAGAGGAACTCTTTCTAAGTTGCTTGGCAAGGAAGACTCAAGACCTCAAAGAATAAGACTGGCTACCTCTTAGGGACCCTTCCAAGAAAGTGCTGGTCACTGAAAGTCTGGACCACCCCTAGCTCATGTAATCACGAGGAGGGGGTGTCTTGCAACTTCAGGGGCAGCAGAACGTGCTGGGGATGCTTGGGGAGGGGTCTCTGACAAGAGAAGCAGCAGTGGTCACAGCAAAATAAAAAACCAGCAAGAGAAGAATGGATGCTAATGGAAAGCCAGTGGGTAGGAGAGAGTTGCCCTGGGCATGGGTGGGGCTGCAGGCAGCTCAGTACAGCACTGAAAAGAGGGGGGTTGTCTCCATGCTGTTACAATTGTCACGGGTCTTGATTGCAGCTTAAGGGAATGAGAAGCCAAATGAAGTGTTGTATGTTGCTCACCTCTATAAGTAATTTTCATTTATGGATCCGAAACAAATAATTTTCCTTCCTCCCTCTTATTAGATGGAAATAGCTAGACAAAGAGGGCTAAGGAAGCTCCCAACTCTAGGAATGGGGTTAAGAAAAAGTCAAGGAGGCCCAAACTGGGTGCCAGTAAGTTAGACTTACAATCCCTGATCTTGAACTACATTACAAAGCTGTGCTAATCAGAACTCTATAGCACGGGCATAAAGACAGACACATAGACCAATGAAACAGAATCAACAGCCCAGAAATAAATCCAGGCATATATGGTCAACTAATCTTTGACAAGAGTGCTGAGAACATGCAATGGAGAAAGGACAGCGGTTTCAATAAATGGTGTTGGGAAAACTGATTATCCACATTAAAAAGAATAAAATTGGGTCCTTGTCTTGTACTATATACAAAAATTAACTCAAAATGGATTAAAGATTTAAATATAATATCTGAAACCACAAAATTCCTAGAAAAAAAACAGAAGGAAAATGTTCCCTGACATTGGTCTTAGCAATGAATTTTTTAAAAAATATGATACTAAAACACAGGCAACAAAATAAAAAACAAACAAGTTCTTTTGGGTATATGCCCAGTAATGAAAAAGACACCTGCACTCGAATGTTTATAGCAGCACAGTTCACAATTGCA
>VBSM01000104.1:581947-680343 GCA_008086735.1 Cheirogaleus medius | reverse complement strand
GCAATATACATAATCGTAATATTTGTACCCCCATAATATGCTGAAATGAAAAAAAGAAAAAAGAAAAAAAATTTTAAAAAATGAGGAAAAATAAATAAATAAATGAAATATCAGAATCTAATATGACACTTCCTAATAAAAACAAAAAGAAAGAAAGAAAAGAAAACCTTGGTTCCAATCTCTGTAATGCCCTTACCTACATAAGGGATAATGGACAAATCACTTGACTGTTTCTTCAAGTACAAAATGAGAGGTTTGGACTAAAAAAGACGTCAATATACCTTGTATCTTTCATATTTTAAGCACCTAAATATTAAGCTGATTGTTTAGAAATAAAACTTTAAAATAAAAACAGAACAAAAAAAACAAGTAAGACTATATCAAACTAAAAAGATTCTGCACAGCAAAGGAAACAATCGACAAAATGAAAAGGCAAACTACAGAATGGAAGAATATATTTGTAAATCATATATGTGATAATAGGTTAATATCCAAAAAATATAAGGAACTTGCACAACTTAAAAGTTAAAAAAAGAAATAACCCAATTTTAAAATGGGCAAAGGATCTGAATAGACATTTTTCCAAAGACATACAAACAGTCAACAGGTACATGAAAAGGTGGTCAATGTTGCTAACCCAGAAAACTGCAAATCAAAATCACAGTGAGATACCACCTCATCCTTGCTAAAATGGTTATTATCAAAAAGACAAGATATAATAAGTATTGACCAGGGTATAGAGAAAAGAAAACTCTTGTACACTTTTGGTGGGAATGAAAATTGGTACAGCCATTATGGAAGTTCCTCAAAAAATTAAAAATAGAACTCCATCTGATCCAGCAATCCCATTTCTGGGTATACATCCAAATGAAATGAGATCAGTGTGTCAAAGAGACATCTGCACTCCCATGTTCATTGCAGCACTATTCACAAGAGACAAGATATAGAAACAGCCTAAGTGCCCATAAATGAATTAATAAACAAAGAAAATATCACATACACACACATACATGAGGAAAATGATTCATCCATTAAAAGAAAGAAATCCATCCATTTGAGACAACATGGAAGAACCTGGAATATATTATGTTAAGTGAAATAAGACAGACACAGAAAGACAAATACTATATGATCTCATGTACACATGGAATCTAAAACAGTCTACCTCAGAGAAGCAGAGAGTAGCCCCTGGTTGTCAGGGAATAGGGGGAGAGGAAATGGAGACATGTTGATCAAAGGGTACAAACTTTCAGTTATAAGTTCTGGGGATCCAATGTACAGCAGGGTGACTATAATTAATAATATTGAAATATTTATTTGAAATTTGATGAGAGCAAACTTTAAGTGCCTTCACCACACACACACACACACACACACACACACAAATGGTAATTATGGGTGATGATGGATGGGTTAATCATTCTGATTGAGGTAATCATTATACAATGTACACATATATCAAATCATCACATTGTACACCTTGAATATATACAATTTTTATTTTCAATTAAATATTTTAAAAGAGAGAAAGAGGAAGGAAGGAAGGAAGGAAGGAAGGAAGGAAGGAAGGAAGGAAGGAAGGAAGGAAAAAAGACAAAGACTGAGCTTCATAAGACACGGAAAGAATGAAAAGGCAGCCCCAGTCTGGGAGAAGATATTTGTAATGTAACAACAAAGGACTGGTAAACTGTTAATAGAATATAATTTAAAACTCCTACAAATCAATGAGAAATAAAAAAAATCTAGGTTTTAAAAAATGACCAAAGATTTGAAACAGCGCTTCACAAAACAACTTATCTAAAGGGTCAGTAAGTATATAAAAAGTTATTCCACATCATTCACTCATGACAGAAATACAAATTAAAACCGTAATTGAGATACTAACAAACGCACATCCTCGTGCACACACCTGCATGCATGGCCACACAGAGAAATACGCACAGTTAAAAGGATTGAGAGCGCCTGATGTTGCTGAGGATGCAGAGGAGCTAAGACTCTCTGTACCGCTGCTGAGAGTGGAAATGGTGCCCCATTTTGGAAAACTGTGGGCAGCTTTATCTGAACATAAACATATGTACCACTCTGACCCATCAATTTCACTTATAGCAATAAAACCAACAGATTTGAATGTTTATATGCACCAAAAGACATGTAAAAGCTTATTCATAGTTAGCTTTATTCCTAATAGCCCCACACTGGAAACAACCCAAACGACCAGCCCTGGTAGAATGGACACATTCCATGTTCACACAATGGAAGACGGTGAAACCATTAAGAAGGAACACTGCAAAATGGAACAAAATGAATGAAATCTTACAGCATGACGTTGAATGAACAAATCCAGACAGAGTACATATGAGATGATTCAATTCATATCAAATTTTAAAAACAGCTGAAACTAAGCTATGCCGACATAGCTCAGAATAGTAGTTATGTTTGGAGGGCTATTACTGGTGGTGGTGAGGGGCATGAAGGAGCCCTCTAGGTGCTGAAAACGTTCTATCTGTTACAATGGGTGTGTACACATGAGAAAATTCATTGAGCTGTGAACTTAAGACATTTGCGCTTCACCATCGGTTAGTGGTACCCCAATCAGAAAGCTGGAAAGATTTCGGTGCTGCTGTATTTTCTTCTCCAAGTTCTCTGTGCAGCACTCCAGCCTTGCACCCACCATGTTATGTAGGGATTACTTGCCTTCCCTATTATTTGTCAGTTCTCTGCAGACGAGCGCCGTGTCTTATTCATCTGCACTACTCCGCTGCCTGGCCCAGTGCTTGCTACAGAAAAGTTACCCAATAAATGTGTGCTATGCTGTTCTACGTATCACGTAGACTCCAATCATACCTATTGTCCACCCCTGCCTTATACTTTGGGTGTGAAATTAAAGAATGGAAACAAACCTGTATAATCCTTTCCACTGGTCAAGATTTCAGATAACGAAAATATGCCAGATTCTCTCACCAGTGGTGGTTCAGTTTAATCCAAAGGTTCTCAGGATTGAAGAGCACGACACTCAAGTGCAGAGCTTGTTAAATGCGCAGATCTGTGGCCCTACACCCGAAGATTCTGGTTCATTAATCCTGGAAAGGAACCCGGGTCTGTACTTTTACCAAGCACTGCAGAAAGTTCTGATGGTCCATACTGTGAAAAACACAGGCTTTGACATTGTCTAAGTGTCTACCTGACAATCCTCTGTCTATGTGGAGACATAGGACACTCAATCCTAACTGACCTACCCCCTAGCTAAGGGAAGACCGCCACCATTTTAGATTGTTTCTGGCAAGGCTTGCAAGGGAGGAGTTTTCTGCAAATACCCCAATCAAGCGATTCCCTGTGGTCTGTTAGATTCCACTTTTCTTTGGAAACCAGGGGGCACATGGCATCTTTAATTCAACCTGGGAAACAGACATTAGGGCTGAGCAGCCATTTCTGTGGTAATGTTCTACTGAGCATGGGTAAATAAGGAGGCTCCAGAGGTTCAATGAGAGACATTTCTTTTAAAAAAATGATATTCAGGGAAATTTTTTGCCAATTTCCTTCTAGATAGAGGTCTTAAGGCCATGACACAGACTGACAAGAAACTGAAACCTCCAAATCAAAACTGGCACTTTGTCCTCAATTTATATCACTAAGTTGAGAGCGAGTTGTCAGACTCAACTTTTTCCTTATGTTGAATTATTTTATCAGGAACTGGTGTTCTTTGGGGAAAAGTGTATAATAACAGCGAAAATCTTTATCAGTTTAAAAGTTAAGCCTCTCTCCTCTAAGCATTGAAAAAAAAATAAATAAAAATATGTATGTATATATATGGCATTACCAAATCCTGCAGGCAGTGGGTCATGACTTCACCCTAAGTACATCTCCCTGAAGAACCACTCAGAGTCTAAGCACTCTTGTAATGTATCTGAGTTGCAAAGCAAAACCAACAAACTATAAACAAACAAACAAACAAACAAATCACTTGCAAGCACAATGAACGTATGCCATGTGCAAATATGTGGCTATCCAAGAATATTTAGTTTAGCTCCTCTGACTGGAATGTAACAAAGAGCTTTTTAGTTTTGCTTTGTCATCTATTTCTTCCTAATGGAGACAAGGAAAATATTCATGAAAGGCAGCCATTAATGGATAGTGACAAGTGGTTTCCTGTGGTCTAAGAACAAGCCATCAATTACTGCTTTTCCTTCTTTTAAATTCCAGAGGCAAAGGACGTTCGATAATGCTGTATTGGCTCCATGGTTATTGAGCTAAGAGGAGGAATCCTGAGATAAAACAGACTTTTATTTTCCTTTTTGAATGAAATTGTAAATATTCTCTACATGAACATTACAAAATGTGTGGGATTCTCTGAGCTTCTCTCTATCTCTTTGGACAAAGAGAAAAAGGAAGGAAAGAAGGAGGGAGGGAGGAAGGAAGGGAAGAAAACGAGGAAGGAAGGAAGAAAGGAAGGAAGGGAGGAAGGGAGGGAGGGAGGAAGGGCAAGCAAGCTTCAGAAGATATTAAAGAGTGAGAAGGCAAGCCCCAGGCTGGGAGGATATTTTCTATTTATTTGAGAATATATTTGCAGTGCATATATCTAACAAAGGATTTGTAAACTAGAATGCATTTTAAAATTCCTACAAATCAATGAGAAAAAGACAACCCAGGTTTTAAAAAATGAGCAAAAGACTTGAAACAGCACATCACAAAACAAGTTATCTGAAGGGCCAGTTAGTATATGAAAAGCTACTCAACGTAATTACCATAACAGAAATACAAATTAAAACCATAACTGCGACATTAACAAACACTTCCCCCACGCAGATGCTCTACAACATAGAACGGTAGAAACTGTAGAGTCAGGGTCACAGGTGAATGTTCCCAGCAGAAGGTCAATGACACCTCTCTCACAGGAAGCCCGGGCAGGCACCCCAACTCCTCAGCCTTGCTAGGCCTTCTCCCCCTGCTGAGGGCTTTCTGCAAATACTTTCAGGTCTCCTGAGTCTGGTTTCACGAAGGTGGGACAGAGCCCAGGGGATGAGAGTGTGTCTCCCCTGGTCTCAGCCTTCTCAATCCTCCCATCTCCTCCCCTCACATCCGCCTCCAGCCCCGTGACCGCAGGCGGTGTCTCCAACCTCTGTCCATACTGGTCTCTGGATTATCCGGTGGCTGGGAGACATAAATAACTGGGAACAGCTTCAAACATCGCCCCTCACTGAGACTTTCCCTCTGACAGGGTAGAGCAAACGCACCACTCTTGGGGGTGCAGGAGAGGAGGGAGGAGCAGAGGGAGAAGAGACGGCCGGAGGGTGAAGGGCTGGAGGAAGCGCAGCAGTGGGAGGAGGGCACGCCACAGGCAGGCGCAGCCAGCCCATCGTCGTGGGAAGCGGGGAAGCGGGCTTCTTCAGAGAGACTGCTCTGGCCACAGAAGAAGTGCCCACGTAGCGTCAGCCTTCATTCCCTGTCTGGAGCACCCCGTGTTCTTCTTCTTCATGGCATTTATCGCTGTCTGAAATCCTATCGGGTGTTCATAGATTTCCTTTTTTAATGTCTGTCTCAGTCCTGCGGGCAGGGCCCCACCTTGCCTACTGCGTGACGGAAGGAGCAGTGGAGACAGGCGAGTGAGGGCAGGCTTCGGCAAGGCCACTGTGCCTGTGCTGATGCCCCGGGCAGCACCCCCGCAGCTCAGAGCCCTCGCTCGTGTAAACAGCCTTTCTGTTACAGTTTGCCTGAGACCAAGGGGGCTCCTGGGACCTGAGTCTTTCAGTGCTAAAGCTGAGAAAGTCCAGGACAAACAAGAATGAGTCGGTCACCCTACCTAGAGCCACCTCCTGAAAGTCTTCTATAGCCTATGTGAAGGGAGAGTGAGGTCAGGGTATCTCTATCCTTTCAAGGTCGCCTCAAGCTGGCCTGCCCCCTAACTGAAGGTCACTGCTCCTCTCCTCCCCAAACTCTCATGTCCAGACTGTTGGGGCCTAGGGGTGGTCACAGCTCTGATGTTAGTAATCCTGAGTATCTGTGCCATTCCTGTGGTCCCTCCCCTCTGCCATGCCTGGTAAAAGGTCCATGTATAAATAAACCCTCTTTGAATGATCTGCAGTTGAGTGAGCGAGCTTCCCATGGAACACTGACTGGCATGAGGAAAACAGAGGACATGTGGAAACAAGTACCATGAGAAATCATTAAGATGCAAAGGCACTGAACTCACTAACTCAACTCAGTTCCCCATCCTTGTATGTGGTGGGTATAGGAAGTGATTAGTAAAACCTACTTAAAGCTCTTGGTTAGCATATCAAAAGCATTCTGCAAATTTTAGTCACTGTTATGGCCATTATTCTCTCTTAACAGGAACAATCAGAAGGCAGGATCAGGCTTGCCATCCATCTGAGAAGGGCTGCAGAATGTCACCTCTAGAAATGGCCTGAGGAAATGGGCAGAAATACTCTAAATTTCACAAATTGCTATTCTTTTAATATTTTTACTTTAGGGCTTTGAGGGGAGCTGTTAATATTCTGTATGTTTGGAGGTTGGATCTAGTGGTAAGTCCGATGTCTGTTTTGGAGGGAATGCGGGACATTTGCAGGAAAAGCCCCCACCTGAGGAGTACACCCCCACCTCCATCCTGGCTAGGCTGCTGAAATATATGAGAAATCAATAGGCCACCAAATGGAAACAATTCTGAACTCAAGAAAAAGGTTCTCCTTTTCCGATTTAATGAAACAGTGACCTGTCTGCAGACCTTGGATGAAAATCAGCCACCAAGAAGGTCCCCGGGGGACATACGAGCATGGAGGCTGAACGTTAAGAAAGATTTCCTTTTTCATTTAAAAAAAAAAAAAGGTACATTTAGATTTACAGTAACTATCAAAGTGCAAGCAAGAAGGTGAAAATTCCACGATGAAATAAGACAATTTAGTAAAGATGGAGAAGGTGAAGAGAGCACTTAGCTTTTTCCAAAGTAAATGAAAACATAAGAGAGAGGGAGAGAGAAAATTGCACAAAACTTTCTAAGAAAAGTGAAAACAAGGAAGGACTATTTGGGGAAATAATGCATACTAATGTTCCCAATAACAGGGCCAGATTTAAATCATGTCATAGTGTGTTAAATAGTGTCCCACCAAAATTCATGTCCACCCAGCATCTCAGAGGGTGACCTTATTTGGAAATAGGGTCTTTGCTGATGTAACTAGTTAAGGGTCTCAAGATGAAATCCTAGTGGATTTAACGTGGACCCTAAATCCAACAACTGGTGTCCTTACAAGAGAAAGAAGAGGGGGATTTGGATACAGAGAAGCCCCGTAAGGCTGGAGGCAGAGCTTGGAGTTATGCTGCCACACAACAAGGACCCCCAGGACCCACGGGAGCTGCGAAAGGCAGGGAAGGGTCCTGCCCTAGAGCCACTGGAGGGAGCTGCCACCTTCGTGCAGGACTCTGGCCTCCCAAATTGTGACAGATTGAATTTCTGTCGTCTTAAGCCCCCAGTCTGTTATTCTTTGCTCCAGCAGTCCTGGGAAACTATTACACATACAAAAATTCTTCACATAGTCTGTTCAGCAGGAGCTCAATAAATGCAGTTGGCTAACAGATAATTTAGATGAATCTCCTGCCCCATAAAACCATGAGGTACAACTATACTTACACCGTGGTCTTGCCTCAGGGTGAAGACCCAGAAACACATCCTGCTTCCTGTTTCCTGTTTTGCCACTAGTGCAGTCCATGTGGAACAAGCGTGGAGTTCAGAATACAGAATCATCAGCCTAGGCCTGGCATTCCCGCTAGGCAAACCCAGCCCTCTGCTTCCAAGCTGCTCAGTACAGCATAGGTCACTGAGTTATTACACCCAGCAGGAGACTAGACTGGTGCCTATCACCCGGGGAGGTTTATTTTACCCTCGTCTGCCCTCAAGCAGGCCCTGTTAGGACTACACCACGTCCAATCTTTGCAGGGGTGTCGGTGCAATCCCAGGCTTTGGGCCATTCGTCTGTCCAGGGTGGAGTCTCAGCTCACGGCCCCTCCACCTTTACTGTCACAGAGCGGAAGAGCCATCTGCACAGCGGAGCCAGGGGGTCCACTGAGAATGAGGCCACTCTACCTCCGGAGAGGCTGGAGCGGTGCAGGAAGGCAGCAGAACTAGATAAAACATCTCTCCTACCAGGCCCTGCACAAATCTGCACCTGGGAGTGCTCGGTCCCCTGCTCTGCTCCCCAGCACTCTGCCCAGGAGTGCTTCAATCCTTTCCTCAGTGTCCCTGTGCCCTCGGTGTGGCCCTACTGATGTTCCCTGCTCTGTCTCACTGCGCGCCTCTTCCTCCCTGCTGGTAGAGCCGTGGGCCCCAAGTCCAGTTTGCTCTTCCTTCTTCTGCTCCTGGATTCTGTCATTGGTTTCATCCCCCTGAATTCTGACCTGGCTTCAGCTCGGCCAGACTTACAGTTGACTATTGTGCTGTTATTCTCCATGTCCCTTCCCCATCGCTCTCTGCCCTTCTCCTGGGCATCTGCCTCCATGGACCACGTCAGCCAGGCCCCTCGCCCTGGTTTCTAGCTAGGAAAGGAGGCACTGAGAGGACACAGAAGGAGAGAGGTCAGATTGGGGTGGAGTCAGTGTGTCCCCTTCCCACTCTGTCCCTGCCTTCCTCCGTGGTGGCCTGTCTCCATGTGCTGCTGCTGCAAGGGCCTGAGGCCAGACTCTCCTTTCTGACCCCCTGAACTTTGTCAGCACATCTATAAAGAGCGCTGCCATTAAACTCCTTTTCATTCGAGCCCCTGATGCAGTTACCAATATTCATCGTGATGGGCACACTTAATACTTTACCTGGCTACAAGCACTACACACACACACATACACACACACGCACACACACACACACACACACAAACCCTCCCTGCTGTAGGAAGAATGTGGCTTTGGAATCAGACACACCTAAATAAACAGTTGTGCGGAATCGCTCTGTTCCCTGGGCTTCTCCAGGCTCTGTGAGTGCCAGTCCATGCATCTGTGCAATGAGACTGTACGTCAGAGGGCGAAGACGAAGCTGAAATGAACTTACACGGCACATTCCACGGGTGCCCTTCCCTTATCCCTCATCCGGCTTCATGCAAATGTCCCAGCTCTTTGTGGCTGTCACTCCCTGCGCTTGCTTCAGTCTAGCTGCCTGCCTGCTTCTGTGTGTACTCCCTTTTTCAGACCTGGACTTGGGCGGTCCTGCCCCATGTCTGAGCGCTTTGCCATAGGATTCACTGGAGCCTCACCAGCTCCTCGTTAAGAGGAGGTTGTGAGGCAGACACAGGTGAGACGACGTGTCCACGCTCAGCCCAATCCCAGTAGCAGAACTGCTGTGAGAAGCTGGACCTCTGTGCCCACCCTGCTCCTGCCATTCTCTTGGAGGAACCCACCCACCATGTGGTTTCTGCTTTGTCCTGCTGGGTGTGTGATGTGCCTGAGACTACGATGACAATGACAGCTCTTTTATCCCGAGGGTGTGGGGAGTTTGGAAAAGAAACACTGGAGGAAGTCACTGTGGGCACAGAACCAGCCCCTCGGCCTCGCATGCAACGACTTGGACGGAAACAGACACTTCTCAAATTGATGAATTGGCAGCTGGAACCCAGCTGCTGGGCGTTCCCATCCTGATTGGAAACTCTGTGTGACATTGGTCATGAGCGATAAACCACAGTGCTAATAAGATCTTGTTTACTTGTCAACTCTCAAAAACATTGCCTCAGTGGGCACGACTGTGCATGACAGACTAGGGTTAGACTAAGGGGGGCTGGGAATCAATGCAGACTTAGCATTTCAGAAGTTGCAGCCATCCCCCAAATTTCTGGGGAAAAAAGAAATGAATTCAGAACATGTGAACAAAGACAAAATGGAAGGGGGAAATACTTATTTGAGATTTGCAACTGGAGATTTTACTTTTAAGATTCATTTCAGCAAACAAAAAGGAAAAGAAACATTTATCTTGCTTTCATGTACTATATAAAACAAACAGACCTATCAAAGGAGGTTAAAAAAAGAGTTCAAACCACCTTCTCACCAAAGAATCTTTAAGAAGAAAATATGTTATTTTTAACAATCCCAAAGTAGTCAATAAAATGTTTAGAAATAGTTGGTACAACTACTTTGTTTAGAATTTTATTTTCAAGTTTAATCTATTTCCTTAATTTAAAGAAAAACAAATTTACAGGAAACACACAAAATGGTGAGTAATAAAGACTGAGTGTGATTGTATATTCAGCAAACGAGCCTCCTCAAATCGTAACCGCTGCACCCACTTCACTGCTCAGAGTGGTGGCCTTTGTGCTTGCGTCACCATCCGCACTGACAGTAACACCGTCCCTCAGGACGGACAGACCGTGTGTCCATGCACTGCGCAGGCGTACAGCTCTGCCTCGTAAGCAACATCGACTATTATTTTTTCCCAATTGTAAAAGCAATAGATTCCCACTGCCCAAAACTGGGAAAATGAGGAAAATCACAAAGCAAAGAAAATTCAAGCAGAATTCAAGTAGAATAATTTCACATTTCAGAAATCCTCGTTGTTACAGTGAAGAATGTCTTTGTATGTTTTTCTAGTTCTTGTATCAATAAAATAAGAAAAGAAAATATAAATAATAATTTATGGATATAAATAAACAATATAAAATATAAGTAAAATAAGCATAAACTTTTATAATATGATTGCATTGTCTTTCATTATATGGCTTTACCATAATTTACTTTATCAGTATGCTATTATTGGTCATGTATATCTTCTTCATTATTTTTACTATTATAAACCAGTGAAATGCTCTTTAAATAAATTTAGTCTCCTCACTTCCTATCTGAAAGGCAAAACTGAAAAATTCAACAACAAAATCCCATGCCAACCTTCTACAAACATTCGTGTTATTTTAGGCCCCAGGGCCTTTGCATATGCTAGCCCTCCTTCTGAAATGCTCCCTCACTTCTGCTCATCTGCCTACCAAGCCCTGGCTTTGGTTGGAGGGCACTTAACTACTTAGTCCCACGTGTTTCCATCGGGAGAAAGGACTTACGCTTCATTCCCAGGAGGGAATTATGTGGGAAGCATAATTTTGAATCTTCTTCCCCTGCCTTTCCGCACTCCTGAGAGGTGTAATGCGAGAATATGGCATCAGTGTGCCCCTTTCTGTGGCGGGCAGAGCTAATGCTAAAGCTCATGCTTTCATGTGACCTCCTTCTTCTGGGCTCTTGCTATATTCCGACTTGACATGGAGAGAGGCGGCCATAGCCACGCTTGTGCGGGGTGAATATTCACTCTGCAGACTCGGTTACCCTCTTGCAATAGTCCACAGGTCTTCACGTGGCGAGGAGGGCTGGACGGCTCGGAGGATCCAAGTTTTATTCTTCACGCTAGCTCAAGTAGCATAAAGTCATCAGAGGATATTCCAATACCTATCTGATTTCTATATGTAATCCTCAGTGTTCAGAACTTGTTCAGAGCTCAAAAGTCTCCCTTGGACCACATCCCTTATAACAGAATTAATCTTGTGCACACATATTTTATAGCACTCAACATACCGAATCACAATTATTTGTTCACATGTGCATGTCCCTTTGGAGTCCAGAGGCAGAAATTCGGTCTTATTTATCTCTCTATTTCCAGCACCTAGCGTAATACCTGGAACATAGGAACGACTTAGTAAAAATCTGTTAAATAAGCAAATGGCAAATTGTCGGCAGTATCACATATTTTTAAACAATCAGACCAATTGTTACCTGAAGAGGTTCCCTAGAAATATTTGGTTATTGTAACCATAAGAAGCCCCTAGAACGGTGATTCTCACATGTTCACGTGCTTCAAAATCATCTGGAGCATAAAGGCCTTGCTGGGCCACTCCTGAGTTCCTGACTAGCAGGTTAGGGCCCCGGGAGCTGTTTCTAAGCAGCTCCAGGTGCTGCGCTGCTGCTGGTATAGGGCCCACACTTGGAAAACTACTACCCTGGAACGACAGTTCCCACACCATTATCAGAGTCACCTGTGGCACTTGCTAAACTTCCACATGCTGCTATGCCATTGTGATTCGTAAGGGTGGATGCAGGGATCAAGTATTTCGTAAGTGACTCTGTTGTAGCAAATCCATTCACAGATGACTGGAAATCACTGGACTGGGCCACACTCGCAAGCTAACTTTGGAATGAGATGTGAAGAAGGACTTCCTGGCCATTTCTTTCTGACTCATTCTGTGGGAATTATTGAGTAACTAAAACAATTTTCTGGGAAAATCTACTCTCAGGTACTTTCAATATCTTGTTTTGGGCTAAACTTTACTATTTATTTCCTGATTTTGTCATGCCCTATAGGACTGTTCTTCTGAACTTTCTGATCTGGAGACAGCAAACCTCAGAACAGTGATCTCTTCATCAACAAACCTTAATTAGACACCCACAGGGAAAACCACCATGGAAGCTCTGAAGGGGAGAGAAAGAAACAAAATATTTAGCTGTAGTCTAGAAAGAACTTATGAGATGGTTGGGAAGATAGGAAGTAGATACATTTTTTTAAAAAGACATTTCTAATAACAGATGATAGTTATCCAAGTACTGGTGCAGACAAGGAATGTTAAAGCAACTTTGAGGGAGAGGAGGATGGATTTCTGAAGGCTAGAGAAGTGAAGGAAACCATTTGAGGAGAAAGCACAGCAGAGCTATATCTGAAGATAGAATGTAAGAGGCAAGAACGTACCTAGAATAAAGTTCCAAAGAGAGCTTGAGACCCAAGCCAGTTCTAAAAGGACAGTTTAGTGATAGAAGTAGGACATCTTGACTTCTATAAAAACAGCGAGGGTATCTTTGTCAATTAGCTGCTGGCTCTATCTGCGGATGGCATTGCTCTGGAATAGTACAAAGCTGATTCCCCAGTGCCATCTGGCATTTTCTGCCTAAGAACAGCTCTTGTGCTGAAATGCAAAAATGGTAAGCAGTTCAAATATTGCAGAGAAAATGCACTCTGTTTATCGACATATCTTAGCATATAGGAGTCAGTAACTACTAGACTTAACAGAAAACACATTCATGTTGATGATCCCTGAGGCCCTGGAATGCCTTTCTCCACTAGGTGATAAAATCACTCAGTGACTGTTGTCTTTGCGAGAAGTTAAAATGGAAATTAAATGAATCCATGAAGAATAATAGCCCTTTTTTATTTTTGAACTAGGTCAATGCGTGACTGTTCACCCCTTAATTTGACATGACTCAGTCTTCAGCAATGAGATTCTCTTGCAGGAAATTGAATTTGGCACATGAGAGATGGGGCCCATTCCTAGTGGGAGCCAAGAGCAAGTCATGTAGACCGGAGGCTGGTGGCCCCATTGAGCTAGGAGCAGGCTGAGGAGACAGTCTGTGCAGAAAAAGGCTAAAAATATGCCTGAACAGAAAAGCGACCAGGTGACTTTCCAGTTCTTAGGGGACCCAGCAGACCCCCAATACCTTGTGTCTCATTGGTACCGCGGTTGCTGAAGGACCCGCACCACATGCAGAAGCACTTAACCAGTTAGTAGCCCAACAGGTCCAGGTGTGTGGTTTGAGTATTGGCTTGATTAAATGCTCATAATCCTCTTCAGTACTTTTTCCTTGAGCAAAATGAATTTTTATGGCTTTGAAGTGGATAGATGTCATAGCTGGATCCAAAAGGGACCACGCTGGTCTCCTCCTGGAGTGTCAGGCTCCTTGGAGTACTGTGAGAAATCAGCCCGCAGCAGCCTGGGGCTGTTCTGTCGCCATGTTGTAAATGCTACAGGTTAAGTCACCAGGCACTGATTTTTTGTAGCCATGAACTTTTCAGAGGATTTTGTCCCGCTCCCTGTAAAGATTAGAGAAATTTCCACACGGGGGACCGTTCCACCAAGTTCACACAGCCTCCAGGAACACCAGCGTGGTGGGCGGAGGAGCCCCCAGGATGCAGAGTAACGCGCTTTGGCAACAGGCCTGGCAAAGCTCAGGGAGGGAGGTGTGGCCGGTGGCCGTCCACGCCACAGGAGGCTGTGCTCATCTCCTACAGACTCTCCAGGAGGTTCTGTTATAAATTCTGTGACAACTGTCTCCAGAGAAATCTTCGCAGTCCCTCCCCCTGCACCTGCTCTCCCTTAACCCACCGAACTCCCCCGGGGGGATGCCATTTTGTATTCCCCATGTGGCCCACTGCGTATACCTTTATGGGCGAATGTACTTACTATGGCATGATAGCATTTTTGAAACATTAACTGTTTTTTTTTATTTGTTCCTTCTGGCATTTCCTTTCCTCCCTTTTTTCTCCTACTCCCACTCAATGCCCCCGCTCCTATTCAAGCAGCGAGTCTTTTCTGGATTCATTGCTTCAAGGAAGGAAAGAAGGTAGAAATGGTCTATTGGTTTAGCTTTGGTATTTCCCAGATCTTCAACCAATTAAGGGGATTATATCCAAGTGCCTCAGTAGAGAGAGTGTTTCAGAGAGAGGTGAAGGGCCCATAGGTTTCTCAAGAAGGGCAGACCCACATACGCCCCAATGCAGGGCCTCCAAGAGGTGACTGGACCTCAGAAAGAGGTAGAACCAAAGCCCTGAATCCCCCCTCTGGACAATACCCACAGCAAAGCTCTGTTGGACTCCGAGGTCAGTGAAGATGCCAGCAATTCTAATATGGGTTAACTGACTTCTCTCCACATCTTGGACTCCATGACTTTTTGGAGCTCTAATAAGAAAAAAGACTACAGGATCAACTGAGGTTAAATTTTCTGCTATTAAAACTCATGGGAATAGAGTTTTAGGGTCAGAATTAGGTTTGTGGAAAGGAAATAAGTGAAGTAGAAGGTAATTTTTAAAAACTGAGTTTTATACTTGCAGTGTCTGTGTTCCCCAGTCTCCATCACGTAGACCCTTGATGTGCCCTCACCAGCCTGCGTGGGACTGAGCTGTCTGAGTCTCCCACAGACACCCTGGAGCAGGTGTCCCCGTGTGCCAGGAGCCCTGCTGGCGAGAACACTGTGACCCGCGTAGAAAGGACCCGGCTTCTCTTGGAAGTTGTTTGCTTAATATGGGCAGCACATGGTAAGATGGTGAGTGAAACTGGAGTTTTAAAGGGATTAATAATATAGGTTGTTTTAACTTTTTATAACAAATATTTAAGAGAGAGTTTATACTGCTTGTTATTATCTAAATTTATTTCATTTGTTTGTATCCATTTAAATCTCTTTCTTTGTTTCTTTCTTTCTTTCTCAACAAGAGCCTATTCTTATCCCCAGAAATACCACGTTAAGCAGTAGAAATATAGATAAGAGAGAAGTGGATTTTCAACAACAAAAACAGCCCATTTTTAAAAACAGCACCTTGGAGGTGGCATATGTCTGGTGCAAGACAGTACAAGGAACACAGGAGTATGCCACCCCCTTGCCAGAGATCCCACCAATGTGACAGTGTTGGAGTGCAAAAAGAAAAAAATATACAGAAATGAAGAAATTGGGAGGGAAGGTCTTTCATAGATGAGAGACTTCACCACATTTCTTGAATACAGGAGCGGATGGAAACATGCTAATGGATGAAACAGGGTAGAGGGAACCAAAGTTCAAATACAAGTACCAGGGAAACTTCCAGGAAAGCGGCTGCCAGTCAACCTCCCAGAATACCAGCGAGCACTTGTTGGGTGAGGTCAGTGGCTTCCCTCCCACATAGAGCAGAGGGCGTGGCTTTTGTCTCCCGAAAACAGAGGGAGAATAGCAAGAGACTCTAATTTAAAGCAAATGAATGAACTGGCTGGAGAGGAATTTGTGTTTGAGTGTGGGTGTGGAGCAAAGAGGAAAGCTCCCCTTATTCTGGCATTTGGTGGGAGGAGATGAAGCAGAATGTCTAATTTAAGGCTGGTTCCCCCACGTGTACATCCTAAAGCCAAATCCGTCAGTTAGCTAGACCTGTGCATTGGCACATAGTTCCTTGTCTGCCTTGCCATTCAGGAGGTACTTATCAAGAAACGTATCATCAACTCAAATTCAAAAGAAACCTACACTAGATAGCAGTTATTATGAAATTTGAATCCTTCATTCATCAATTTGAATGTACAAACAAGGTTACCAGACATTTAAAGACAGCCACAAGCAGTAAATAAAAAAGACCAAAACATACAAAGTCTCAAAAGAACAGAAATAATTCAAGAACTAGAAGAGATTTTTTAAAATCATTTATAAATATCTTTAAAGAGATTTGAGAAGATTACATTCATAAAACAAGAATAGTATGATTGAAAAGGAAACTACCAGAGAAAATAAGAGTTCTTATGTATTAAAAGTATAATCTCTAAAATATGAAATTCAAAAGAAGAGCTGACACATAAAGCCAAAATACACTCCTCAACCTGAAGGGAAATGGCAGAGGGGGCAAATTTGAAGGACAAAGGTTTGATTAATAAAGAACTAATATAAGAGTTGCAGAAACCCACCAGTTAGCTCAGAGAAACTGCAGAAAAGAGAACAAAGAAAGTGGATGGGAGAATTTTTTTGAAGAAATAATAGGACATTTCTTCACATTTGATGAGTCTGTTGACTACTGAGCAGAATGAATGAAAATGACTACTCAGCCAGCATGTCCTCCTAAAATCTTAGAACACCAAAAATTAAAAAAAAAAACATAAAAGCTTCCAAAGGAAAATGCAGAGAACCCTCCAACTTATCATTAGTCACATTAGTCAGAAGATAATGAATCAATGTGTCCAAAGTTCTAAGGGAAAAATTTTTTGAACCTAAAATTCTATGCCCAGTCAAGCTATCATTGCTGTATGAGAGCAAAATAAAAATATTTTCAGACAGGCAAAGATTTAATTTATATGCCATACTTCTTGTCTGAGAAAGTGTTCTGAATATATATGCCAGTAAAACCAAGGAGAAGACTAAAAATATGTCATGGAATCCAGATCTATCCTTTAATCTAGAATGTCACTAAAGAGAATCCCAAGGATGATGGTTGTGCAGCAGGTCTGGACAAGAACGGGTCCGGATTAGAGCCCCCCAGGAGGGACCTTACTGCAGGGAACCAGGAGGAGATAAACGGATTCCATACAGCACTTAGCATTATTGAAAGGCTGGACACCTATGAGGTTATGATGGAGACTCAAGATTCTTTTGAAAATAAGAAGAAAGAACTCCAATTAGAAGCACCTGATAAATATTGAAAAAAATCAAGGTCCAAAAATGAAAGGAATAAAAATATGACTAGATTTGGAGTAACTGCTAAAATATAGGAACAGAAAATCCATGTGACCTTGAAGCTAGGAACATTCTGCTTCAAGTAGCTCTGGAGTCATGACCCAAGACCCACAGAGCAGGAAACGTAATCATTAGCTCCTTACTCCGGGCTGCAGTCAACATTTATATAGTCTTAATAATGTCAATGCCGCTTATTAGTTTTCCAGTTTTAGAATCCACCGAGAGATAAAGCACAGGAGATTTAATTACGATCATAGAATAGAAGAGAAATGTTATCAACTTTGACAGTGTAAGAGAACAGCCACGGCCGACAGAAGATGGGAAGTGAAGTGATGAGTGATGGAAGGAAGAGTAGAAGTTAAGATCTTGTAAGTGTTGAGTAAAGCGATGAAGTCTAGGGAATAAAAAGTGTAGACTTGTTACTAATATTTATTTTGCAAAGGTAACCAATAGAAGAATTAAAATAAAGATACAGTCGTCAAAAATTGGGAGGGAGACCAGGAGGCAGGGCGTTTATAAGTAAGATAAATCCTCATCTCTCATAGCAGTGGTCAATAGATCTTGAGGAAATGAATCAGTTAAAGTTCTTTATTGCAAACAGTGGAACTCAGCACGGCTACGTTAAACAGAAAGTATATTTCCTATATTGTACTGGGTAGCTCACAGAATCCTGTAGAGGCTTATCGAAATGGCTACGCAGTTTCACAGAATGCCGAACCCAACTCCACTGTCAAAGAGGGCACAGGAGTGGTGGCATTGGACTCATAGGGAAGGAAAAGCTTGTGTCAGCTCCTTGGATGGCTCTGCAGTGAGTGGCTGTATACAGGCTGCTCTCGGGAAACCCCTCCATCACCACCCCAGCAGCTGGTGCAGACGCACAGCCCCTCTGAGGACACCAGGCCTGGATGGCAGTTCTACCCCTGAGCAAGCAGTGCTCCAAGTAGTAGTCAAAGCACTATGACCACACTCACAAAAGACAGTGGATTCCCTACATAGGACTCCCTCCTCTGCTCCCTCCTAAGTCACAGCCCGGCATGGGTATTGCTGGTTAGCAGAGTCTAAATCACAGCCTGCTTCCTTCCAGCAGAGGAGTCTGGACAATGAGTCTTGGCTTCAACCATGGGGAGGTGTGACCCATAACACCATATAGGAAACTCTGCGAGTAAAGAAAGGGTATTCAAAAGACAGTGGATATCAGAAACCTGACAAATGCTTTCAAGCAATCAAGTTATCAATCCCTCAAAAACTTGAGTTTTTCTGGTGGACATAATATTTGTCCACCAAAAAAAAAAAATAAAAGGAGAAACAGGTAAAAATGGTTGCCTTTGCATAGTGGGATTAGGAGTGAGGAGGGGAGTGTAAAAGACTAGAGGTTTTTAGTCTAAGTCCTGCTTACTATTTTATTTGATGTATGCGTGTTTTATTTTCACGGGTCTTTTTTTTTTTTGAGAGAGAGAGATGGGGTCTTGCTATGTTGCCCAGGTTGGTCTCAAACTCCTGGCTTCAAACAATCCTCCTGCCTCAATCTCCCCTAAGGGCTGAGATTACAGGCATGAGATATCATGCCCAGCCAAGTTTTAATTAATCTTTAAATTTACCCTAAAATATTTTATCTGTGATAGGGACCCAAAAATATCAAAAACCCTACCAGCCTCACCTGCCACACATAAATTCCTACTAAAAAAAGTCTTTTTATATTGCTATTTACACATTAGCCAAATAGCCAAATGTTAGTTGATATTGAACTTGCTGGAAACCCTTTCTTTTCCCATAAGCAGAGATTTTCTTCTATTTCAAGGGAGAAACTATTTTTTATCGTCTGACACCTTGAAGGAAGTATAGGTGAATGTACAGCCTGCTAGGAAACAATGCTGAAGCTGAGAAAAAGGTTCTTTTGTGATGCAGCAGTTTACTAAGGTAGAGTGAGAACCTGAAATGCCAAAAATAAGCTGTAGTAACCAAAACAGCATAGTATTGGTATAAAAACAGACATTTAAGCCAATGGAACAGAATAGAGAACCCAGAAATAAATCTACACACGTACAGTGAATTTATCTTCGACAGAGCTTTCAAGAACATACAGTAGGGAAAGGACAGTGTCTTCAATAAATGGTGCTGGGAAAACTGTCTAGTTCCATATGCAGAAAAATGAAACTAGACCTTTATCTCTCACCATATATAAAAATTACATCAAAATAGATTAAAGACTTAAATATAAGATCTGAAACTATGAAACAACTAAAAGAAAACATTGAGGAAATGCTTCAGGACATTGGTCTTGTCAAGGACTCCTTGAGTAATACCCCTAAAGCACAAGCAACCAAACAAAATTGGACAAATGGGACCACATCAAGCTAAAAAGCTTCTGCACAGCAAAGGACACAATCAACGAAGTGAAGAGACAACCCAAAAAATGGGAGAAAATATTTGCAAACTACCCATCTGACAAGGGATTAATAACTATAAGATATGAAGCACTCCAACCACTCAATAGGAAAAAAATCAAATAATCTGATTAAAAAATGGGCAAAGGATCTGAATAGATATTTCTTGAAAGAAGACATATAAATGGCCAACAGGTATATGAAAAAATGCTCAACATCGTTAGTTATTAGAGAAACGCAAATCAGAACTATAATGAGATATCATCTCACTGCAGTTAAAATGGCTTTTATCAAAAAGACAGGCAATAATGAATGTTGGTGAGGATGTGGAGAAAGGGCCCCTTGTACACTGTTGGTGGGAATGTAAATTACTGCAACCACTATGGAGAATGTTATGGAGGTTCCTCAAAAAACTAAAAATAGAACTACCGTATGAGCCAGTAATCCCACTGCTGGGCGTACATCCAAAGGAGGGAAAATCAGTATATTGAAAAGATATCCGTACTCCTACGTTTATTGCAGCACTATTCACAATAGCCAAGATTCGGAATCAACCTAAATGTCCATAAACAGATGAATGGATAAAGAAATGATGGTATATATACACAATGGAATATTACATAGCCACAAAAAAGAACAAAATCCTGTCATTTGCAACAACATGGATGGAACTGAAGAACATTATGTTAAGTGAAGTAAGCCAAGCACAGGCTGAGCACAGTGCCTCACGCCTATAATCCTAGCACTCTGGGAGGCCGAGGCAGGAGGATCTCTTGAGGTCGGGAGTTCAAGACCAGCCTGAGAAAAAATGAGACCTGGTCTCTATTAAAAACAGAAAAAAATAGCCAGATGTGGTGGCGCATGTACCTGTAGTCCCAGATACTTGGAAGGCTGAGGCAGGAAGATCACTTGAGCCCAGGAATTTGAGGTTGCTGTGAGCTAGGATGACAACACAACACTCTAGCCCAGGCAACAGAGTGAGACTCTGTCTCAAAAGGAAAAAAAAAAACAGAGAGAGAGAGAGAAATAAGCCAAGCACAGAAAGACAACTCTCACATTTTCTCACTCATACGTGGGAGCTAAATATTAAAAACAATTGATCTCATGGAGACAGAGAGTAGAATGGTGGTTACCAGAGACTGGGAAGGGCAGTGAGGAAGGAAGGATAAAGTAGGGGTGGTTAATGGGTGCAAACATATAGTTTAGTAGTTAGATAGAATGAACACTATTTGATAACACAACAAAGTGACTATAACCAACAATAAGTTAGGGTATACTTTAAAATAACTAAGAGTTAAATTGGAATGATCCTAACACAAAGAAAGAATAAATGCTTGAGGTGATGGATACCCCAATTATCCTGATTTGATTAATTCACGTTGTATGCCTCTATCAAAATGTCACATGCATTCTATAAATATATACAACTCTTATGTACCCATAACCATTAAAGATGTTTTAAAAAGTCCTTGAGCTCAGCAAGTGTAGCTACACAGAACTGCCTTCTCCTTCAAAAGCAGTTGCAGATACTACTTCCTGCTTCCCTATGCTTAACCGACATGTTTCCTATATTCTATCTAGAAAATGAGCTGATACTCTCTGATTTTTTCCCTTTTTTCTGCTTTGTTTCTCACAAAGCTTGTAAAAAGAAATAAAAGTTAGTCTTTCTATGTGCCTACCATTTGCCAGGCAGCGTTTCATTTTTCTTTCTCGTATTCATTTATTCAGCTACATTTATTGAGCACCTGTTATGTGCCAGCCCATGTCCTAGAGCACTGGGAATGCAGCGATGAACAATGCAGACCATCTCCACACACCCTGCAGCTGTGTAGGGCTTAAGCCCAAGAGCTTGTGTGCAGACGCATGGGTTCAGTCCCACATTACCATTAACTAGTTATTGACTTTAAACTACTTTTCTTACATCTCCGTTCCTTGGTGTCCTCATTCTGAAATTGGAATATTATTTATCTCAGGGCATTGTTGTGAAGATTAAATGACATATGTTTGTGAACACTTAGGACATAGTATTTCAGTGAGAAGCAATGAGCAGGAACAAACAATTATGGCAGAATTATACAGCAATAACCACTAGAATCGGTTGTGAGAGGAGCCCACAAGAGGCCACCTACTCTTGCCTGGGTGAGTCAAAGGTGGCTTCCCAAAGGAAGTGAGTGCCAGCTAAGAACAAATAAATGGGTAGGATTATTAACTGAAAAGAGAGGTGCAGAGTATTTCAGCTGGAAGAACAAGACTAAGAGATTTGTTTTTTAAGTATGCAACTTTCAGTTATGTTCCGTGTGGTTGACCCGAGAATGAGTCAGAGTAGCCCAAGAAGGAAGCAGGAGCCAAATCCGGGATTTGTAGACAATATTTTAAAAGGTTGGCAACTATTAAAGTGCTTCCAACAGGGAATATGATCAGATCTCCTTATAGAAATATCACTCTGGCTGCAAGGTGAAGCGTGGATAGAAAAAAGGAAAGACTGGGGGTGGGAAGACCCATTAGAAAGCTTACATTGATTTAGGAAAGCAATAGTGATAGCCGGTACAGAATAGAGTTGTGGGACCAGAAGGAGGCAGAAGCCAAAAGCTGGCCAAAAGATTTAGTGTGAAGGGAAGAGGAAGACAAAGCAGTCAAAGGTGATTCCACTGAATGGACAATGAGAACATTCATGAAGGTGGAGAACACAGTTAAAGAGGCCTATTTGGGGTGAAGGCAATGACTTAGACTTTGTACATGTTGAGTTTGAGATGCAGATGTGACATCCAGGGAAGATACCTCATAGGCAGTAAAAGACATGTCTAAAGCCCGAGGGCCTAGAGGACTTGGAATGGAGACAAGGTAGAGATACCCTAACAGAGGCTCCTACCAGAGACATTTCTTTTCCTTATTGAGAAAAGCAGCCAATAGCTTCATGGTCCTGGGACATACAGAAAATTATCTGAAAGCAGATCTTCCCTTTTCAGTGAAGAGTATCTTGTTTGGTTACCCTCTTAATTAGATAAATGTGGGCCTCATTGAAGACCCACAGGGGTCTTAGAGGGGTATAGTAAGTCTTTGTGTTTTGAATGTCTTTTAAAATCTGCCTATGGGGTGCAGTGTGCACTGTCTAGGGGATGGACAGGCTTGAAGCTCTGACTCGGGTGGGGCAAAGACAATATATGTAAACTAAACATTAGTACTCCCATAATATGCTGAAATTAAAAAATAAATAAATAAAAAGATAAAAACTTCCTATGCCATTCAAGAGAATAGGTGCTTGGATGAGAATGAGTGTGTATCAGTCAGGATAAGCTAGGTAACAAATAGTCTGAACAATGCCAGTGGCTTATGACAGCATAGGTTCTATTTCTCACTCTTGTTACATGCCCATCATGGGTCAGCAGAGGGCTTGCTTATCATTTCCAACCTTGTCACTGCCTACCAGAGGGAAAAGAGCTTTGGAGGACCCAGGACCAGCAATGGCATGCTCTTGCCTGGAAGTGACCTATATCATATCTGCTCACAAGTCATTGATCAGAATCAGTCACATGGCCCCACCCAACCAGCAGAGGGCTAGGGGCTGCAATTATATCATGTGCCCAGGAAGTGGAAAGCTGGAAGTTCCTGGTAAATGGCATACTTGATGAACACAAAGGAGACTGTGAACCTGGAACCTCTCCCAACCCAACTTTCATGGAACCAGCCTAGAAAGTGGCCATGTACATGAACCAATCTATAACATCCTTGACACTTAAGGATTGGGAGAGAAGGACGATACTCTCTCTTTCTGAGACATTAACACATGGGGCTGCCTTCACTTCAAGATCGCTGAAAAAGACCTCCCATCAGCACCATAGTACAGCGGCGGGCACCACACTGGACTGGCTGGGAGTCCTCAACACAGGCGACACTTCCCCTGTGTGGCCCTATCTTCTGCTGAAGTTGCCACCACATTTCTGAATAGCCTCATTTCCTCTCAAGGGAAGACTCAAATGTTCTGCCTGTCTGTGAGGCCTTGAGTCATCAAAGGCACCAGTGTCCACTGTGACATCGTGACATTCCATGGCTAACACCAGATCTTTTCACACTGCTATGACTCTGGGGCCCTGAGGAAGTAGCTGGGGGGAGGGTTGTTAATCCTGAAGGCTTTTCCCAATTTGGATGGGAGCCCCCTTCCTTGGGAGGAACCATGAGAAGTTTGAAACCCACTCTAAAAGAGTCACTACCCTGAGGGCCAAGACTCCACCTAATTACTAGTGGTCACTGTGGAGATGAAGATGTGGCCCACTGTCCACACTGCACACACAGCTCAGCAAATCCGGGCTCTGCATTCACCACGTCAGCAGAAACCACGGTGGGCCAGGCTGGAGTGGACTTCTCCCCTCAGGAGACCTGCTGGCTCTCTGACACCCCAGGACTCAGAAAGGGGAAGGGAGTTGAGGCCAGGCTAGATGAGTGAGGAACGGGAGTGGATACAACCTCTGGGTTTCTGGCACCAACATGTGGTGCCCAAGCATTTCCATCTGGAGATCAACTGAGGCATGTTGTTTGAACCTAAATTGTGTAGTGGACACTCCAATATATAAATGATAATGAACACCATGGGTATGAATGGGATTGTGCAGCAAGGTGTACAGAAGAAGAGGATTCTCGACAGAAACTCAGTACCAACAACTTTAAGATAGGGGAGAGGAAGACACCAGAGAGTGAGAAGTGCCCACCGAGGCGGAAGAAAGCAATCAAAGTATGATTCTTGGAAGCCAAGGAAGGGAATGTTTGGGGAGAGTGAAATTTGTCAACCAATGTTCCTGAGACAGAGACAGTGATTTAGTAACTGAGATGGCCCTGGTGACCTGGGCAGAGCAATTGCAGTGGAAGAATGGGCATGGGAACCGCAGAACCGGATGTAGAAACAACAAAGAGACAAGAAGAAAAGATGGGAAGTAAGCCATGTCACATTCATTACCTCTAACCATCATATTCATCCCAGGTAAGCGAGGTATTGTCTTCTCCACGTTAGAAAGTAGGAAACAGAGAGTTGCCCAAGGTATCCCAGCTGGGAGACAGCAGAGCTAGGATTTAAACACAATTCTGAGTGGCAGGAAGACAAAGTCCTTCCCACACACCCCTGCCTCCCCAAGCACTTAAGCACCTGTGCATCTCTGCCGACATGTCCTGTGGCAAATGTCAGAATGGGCTCATCCGACCTCTAATATAAAAATCTGATATTGCAGTAAGCAACAGGATGGAGCACTGTGCAGCACGCTTGCCTGTCAACCAGAGAATGGAGTCAGATGGAAAACTGGAAAAAACATCAGCAGCTTCCCTCTTCTCTTCGCAGCAACATGTGTGTTTGTTTTCATGAGTCCTGCTCATGAGATCCTGTTGCACATCTCAGAATTCTTTGGACTCAGAAAGCCCTTTGCTGCAGCGCAAAGATGCTGAGCTGCCAAAAGCACGTTTCAGGCTGTGCCTCTTTGAAGAGCCAGCTTGAACTGATTGTTCTTCACTTTTCACATAAATTACAGAACATGAGGCCCACAGCTTTGCCCAAAGTTGTCAACAGGTTTTAATTGTCTCTGCTTTTCCGTACACACAGATGCACACAGATGGCTTCGTTAAGCTACTCTGAGCAGACCTCTGCCGTCTCACTATGAAAAATCAGACACAACAATGGTAATCCATTTAAAAAGAAAAATTATAATAAAGTCAAAGTACCGGAGGTTATTTTTTCCCAAAGGTAAATGCTATATAAAAGGAAATGGTAGCTGTGGCAGTAAAGAGATAGAGGCAAGGTTAAAAAAAATAAAGTCATAGTGAAAATGTGAACTCTTGAAGGCAGGTGCAGAAACTACCAAGGAAAGAAAGTAAGTATTTGAAAAGGACAGAAGACTGACTCTTTTTACTAACAGCATGTATAATGGGCTCTCAATTTCCAGTTCCGTTTTCCTCGTTCATTCAGAGAAGCTATTAACCCAAGTAATTCAACAACTTATAGGAATCTGTTCTTCAGAAATAATAGGATAAGTGTGCAGATTATATTACAGCACTGTTTATAGTAGCAAAATTTGGAAGCAAACTAGTTAGTAAGTATAGTTTACATAACAAAACACTACTTGCTGATGCTAATAATGATATGAGCCTAAATGCGTACAAGGTCAAACAGTACAAGCACCTTACATGTTGAAAGGCATTGCTAAATTGCACTCCATAAAGGCTGTACCAAATTACATTTTCACCAGCAATGAAAGAACTTCTCTACATTCTAGCCAATGCAGCATATATTACTCACATGGTAGGTAAAATAAATCATTGTCATTATCATTTTAATTACTGTTTCTCTTATTACAAATGAGGTTGAATATCATTTTGTTTGTTTGAGAACCATAATTTATATTTCCTTTTCTGTGCATGATCCTTTCATATCTTTTCCCTTCTCCTGTTAGGTTGCTGGTCTTATGGTTTTATAGGATGAAATTGGCCCTTTTTCTTTTGTCTTTGTTTAAATTTCTTTTGTAATACAATTATTTTGTCAAGAAATTCATCAATATTTTGTTTAATGGTTTTATTTATTCTTAGAAAGAATTTCCCTATTTAAATTTTCCAAATCCTTTGTACTTTTATAATACTTTTAATTCCCATTTTTAATACCTAAATTATAATCAATCTGTAAATGTTTGTGTGTATAATATATAAAATGGGAATTCAATTTTTTTCCCAGATATTAATTATAAAGATGACCCTAAACCATTAATTCAATAGTCCCTATTTTCTTCTGCTGTATTAAACTTTCATGTATATGATCCATTAAATTTCTATCTGTATTTTTTCTGGGCTTTCTGTTTTATTTATTTGTTTTTCTAGCTATGCACCAATTCCTATTGTTTTAATTTGGGTATTTCTACACTATGTTTTGATATCTGGTAGAGATTGTCCTCTCTCATTCTTTTTTTAAAAATATTCCTGGCCATTCTTAATTACATATTTTTTCACATGATGTTTACAGTTGATTTATCTGGTTAAAAGAATATTTAAATTACATTACATTTATGGATTAACTTGGGGAGAACTTTATGAAGTTGAGTTTTCCTACCCATGAAACAACCATGGTCTTTTCTAGTAGAGTTCTTTATTGAACCAAGGGAGAAAATCCATCTTTACGTGCCAGGGATTTCAGAATTGTAATACAAAGTTTCATCCACAGGCCCATTCATTTAATTGACACAAAATTTGGCCTTGGTTTAGACACTGTTTCCTTTTTTTTTTTTTTTTTTTTTTGAGACAGAGTCTTATTTTGTCACCCAGGCTAGAGTGCCGTGGTGTCAGCCTAGCTCACAGCAACCTCAAACTCCTGGGCTCAAGCTATCCTCCTGCCTCAGCCTCCCGAGTAGCTGGGACTACAAGTGCACACCACAACACCCAGCTAATTTTTCTATTTTTAGTAGAGACAGGGGTCTCACTCTTGCTCACGCTAGTCTCAAACTCCTGCCCTCAAGCGATCCTTCTGCCTCAGCCTCCCAGAGTGCTAGGATTATAGGCGTGAGCCACTGTGCCCAGCCTGTTTCCATTTTTGAAGAGAAAGTTATCCAATAACTTAAATAAGCCTTCTCTGAATGTCCCTTTTGCATGCCAAGGGCAGAACTAAATGAGTCATTCACACATGGAATGCATTCTATTTAATATTGCATTGAACTCCAAATTCTCTAAAATTAGATATGTCTTCCAAACACAAAACACAGCTTGGTTCTAGTCCTTCATCCCAGATATTGCATGGCATGATACATCACTCAACTGGAAAACATCTAAAATTATCTCATTTGGACCCACTTAAGAAAACAAGCATTATTGATTAGTATTTGACAATTAACTTTGAAAGATTCAAGTTTCTTTGACTATTGATGGTCTTGGAAATGTTCATTATGATTTAATATTCTTATTATATAATAGTCACATTATTTGACAATTATGTAATTTATAATCGATTATCATCAACTTCTTAGATAAAGACATTCCATTGATTGTTAACAGATTTCTCTAAGGTCACACTGTGAGGCCATCAATGAGTTGAGAGGAAAAGAAGGAACTATGGTGTCATCGCAAGAGTGAAGCAGCTCACTCAGTGCTGTTCCAGTAAAATGTTGCTGCTGAAACACAGCCTGTTAGCTCTGGACTCATTTACAGACAGCTGTTTGTTCACCATCTGATTATTCCCTGCACATGTAGTTCTAGGGTGGGTCAGAAATTTGCTAGTTTAAGTCCAATAATTGCTCTGCTACTCTCACTGCTAAGACACAGTATGATAAGGCAGGGATGGAAGGATGCATGTGGTTAGAGACAAATCGTCTTCCATTCAGTCTGAAGCTCACCTTGAACCCCATGAACTTGAACAAGCTATTGAAATTGTGTTTCTGACAATGTGGCCCATGGACAACATGTACCAGAATCTCCTGGGTATTTCTTTAAAATATACATTCCTGGGCTTCATTTATAAGGTACTGAATTTGAAACTGTGGGGCTGGTCAAGTCATCTTCATTCTTAGACAAGCTTCCCAGGAGATTCTTATGCTTGCAAATTGCCTCAACCCTATTTGCTCACCTGTGAAACGTCATACAACCACCGTCTTTACAGGGTCATCTTGAGAATGTCAAATAAACATGCAGGGTACTTAGCACATAGAAGTAGTTCAGTAACTTTTGTTTCCTTCCTCTCCTCTTTTTCTTTTCTACCAAACATGTAGGAAGAATGGAGACAAATATATCTTGCTATTTTAACTGCATAAGTTTTATTTTGTTCTTTGCTAAGAATGGATGAAGCCACTGTTCTCTTCTTAAAACTAAATAAATCTCAGTCCTACAACTCAAGCTTAAAATTTTTATTAATCACATTTAATTGATATTATAGATCTAAACTTACCACATGGCCCCATAATTTCGAAATACTGATAAGGCAGCAATCCCCCAAATATGTATGCTGGTTATCAATTTATGGCATCTTGTCTCAATTCATCCCTCGTTGCCTACTCTGTGAAAATGGATATGGGTCCCTTGAATAGTTTTCCTTTCCAGATAGCATGATGTTAAATTTTGTCAGTAGGGGGTGATGGAGAGACACTACAGGGCGAATGTGTTTGGCTTCCTGGTGCTGGTGTGCTTGCCGGGCTCCTATAGGGTGCAGTTTGTCCAGCGCCCAGCTCCTGTGGCGGGGGAGACTTTTGTCCAAGCGCCCAGCTCTTGCAGTGTGGGCAGAGTGTACGGCACCAGGTTCCTACAGTGCTCACAGCCTTTCCAGTGTCAGCTCCTGCAGTGCATAGAGGCCAGAACCTTCCCCTAGCACTCCCGTTAGGATGGGATGTAAATTTATACTTCTGGCCACAGTAGATTAACAGAAATGAAATTTACCCTAACATCTTAGACAACTAAAAAGCTGGACAAAATATATGAAACAGTAGTCTGCAGTCATTGGATAACTGGCATTCCAGGAGAAGGACTCTGAGAGAAAGGAGATGAGTGGGGTTAATAGCCAGCTTCCTATGTGGGGTAGGTTTGCAGCCCACAGTGCAGGAGAAGGAAATTCACACAGAGCCTGATGGTCTCCTTGACTTGAGAAACCAAAGTTAATAATCTGGTGAGATCAAAGTTGGGAAACTTCTCAGGGAAATGTACAAGAGAAAAGGAAGTTGAGCAAATAGAGAACTCAGGAAATCTTCAGAGCATCCGTCTATGTGCCGAGCTCAGTACTGGTATGTGCATGCATGGGAAGGAACAATAAATGTCAGGGGTGGGGCCGGGAGGAGACACTGAAAGGGAGCAGTGCATAATCCCCAGGGACAGAATTTGTTTGTATTCCCACCAGCCAGGGAAGAAAGACCTCCAAATACACAGAACATTAAGCAGTCCCCAGAAGGGAATTACCTCAGTGAAGGGCAAGGCCATTCTGGTCTCCTTAGTCTGCCTAGGCTGCTGTAACAAAATGCCATAGACGAGGAGAGGGGTGTCCTTAAACAACAGACATTTATTTTTGACAGGTCTGGAGGATGGGAAGTTCAAGATCAAGTTGCCAGCAGATTTGGTTCCCGGTGAGGGCCTTCTTTCTGGCTTGTAGGTAGCTACCTTATTGCTGTTTTATCACACATTGGAGAGAGAGAGCTCTGGTCTTTCTTTCCTTATAAGAACACTAATGCCCTTATGGGTGTCCCCACTCTCATGACCCCATCCAAACTTGGTTATTTCCCAAATACACCCACCTCTAAATACCATCACATATGAATTTTGCGGGAACACAAATATTCAGTCCATAACACTCTGCCCCTGGGCCCCCCAAATTTATGTACTTATCATATGCAAAATACATTCATTCCATCCCAACAGCCCCCAAAGCTTTTACTCATTCCACCATCAAGTCTAAAGTCTAAGTCTAGAGTCTCATATAAATATTAACTAAATCAGATATGGGTGAGAACAAACGTATGATTCATCCTAAGGCAAATTACTCTCCAGCTATGAACCTGTGAAATCAGATAAGTTACATGCTTGCTTCTAAAATGCAATGGTGGACAGGCATGCAGTGGACATTTTCATTCCAAAAGGGAGAAATCGGAAAGAAGAAAAGGATGATGGGTCCCTCGCAAGTCCAAAAGCTAGCAAAGCAGATGCTATTAGATCTTAAGGCTCTAGAATAATCCTTTTTGGTTCAATGCTCTGCTGTCAGGACCTACAGGAGTGGTAGTCCCCCTGCTGCGGTCCTGCCAGGCAGGGGTTGTGCCCCCAAGGCTCTGCTAAGTGGGGGGTCACACCCCCAAGGCTTCAGGAAGCCAGTCTTACCTGTTGAAACTGAGGCTATGCCATAACTCCATTTGAAACCCAAGAGTCAACCCTGATGATCTCTGAGTCATTCTCAGGGTCATCTTTTTCCCTTGTCTTGAAGAATAGTGCACCTTTGTAGCCAGATATTTCTATGGTCCCGTCCTGCAGGATCTAAGCAGTCTAACAGCATTCTTTTATGTCATTCCAGCTTGATCCCCTTTGGTGCAAACTGTCATTGTTTCTGCTAGGTTGGCTTATTAGGGTCCTGGGTCACACCCATAGTAGTTTCTGTCTCAAATGGTGGTTTGGCCACACCCTTAGTGTTCTCCTCAGAACAAGCTTTCTTATTTTCTATAATATGGATAGTCTGAGAATTTTCCAAACTTAAAAAAGTTTTGCTTCCTGTTATTTAACAATTTCTTCTTCAATTCAAATTTCTTTTCTTGCATTTTACTATAAGCAGTAAGGAGCAAGCAGTTCCTTCAGCACTTTGTTTAGAATCTCCTCAGCTAAATATCCAATTTTATCACTCACAAATTCTACCCTCCTCAAAACACTAGGGCATAGTTTAACCAAATTCTTTGCCACATTATGGCAAGGATAGCCTTTCCTTCAGTTTCCAACAACATGTTCCTCATTTCTAACTGAGACCTCACCAGAATGGCCTTTAAAGTTCATATTTCTATCAACACTCTGTTCATGATTATTTATGTGTTATCTAAATACATAAATCCAGAAGTTTATGGTCTTTTTATCTTGGTAAATTTTTCATATGCAATTGAAAAAATCAACTGTTGTTAGGTGTCTTATAAGTTACAATGAGGTCAACTTTATGGTGTTAATCAAGCCTATTCTATTCTTGCTGATTTCCTGTCTAATTTATCTACTCATTGAGAGAGAAATACTGATATCTCTGACTATAACTATAGATTTATCTACTTTTCCTTGCAGTTCTATTATTTATTTTGAAATTTTATTTTGGAGTACATAAGTGTTTAGGGTTGTTATGTCCTCTTGATTAATTGGCTTCATTTTCTTTATGAAATATCCATCATCTCTAATAATAATCTTTGTTCTGAAATCTTCTTTGTCTAATACTAATACAGTCACTTCAACTTTCTTTTCATTAACATGACACATCTTTTTTCTATCCTTTTACTTTTAACCTATTTGTGTTTTTACAGTTAAAGTGTGTTTATTGTAAGCAACATATAATTGGTTCTTGCTTTTTTATTCAATCTGACCATCTCTTCCTTTTAATTGCAGTGTTTAGATCTTTTACATTTAATGTGATTACTGATAGGGTTAAATTTAAGTCTATTATATTGCTATTTCTTTTCTACTTGTCACATCTGTGTTCTTGTTCCTTTCTCCTTTTCATTTTTTTATGATTCCATTTTATCTCCTTGTTGCCTTATGAGCTATAACTGTTAATTTAGTGACAGGTTTAAAGGAATAATGTATATTTTGCACATTTTAAACTTATTATATACCATCATTATATGGCATATAATAAGTAATATCATATTGCCAAAAACTGTGAAGGATCTGATATTTTACCCTACTTGTACACTAGCAAGTTAGCCTGCTATAGTTTAAGAGATGCTGTAAATGATACAAGACTGCTGGGTCAGAAATGAAAAACTGTTTATTACTCACAACAATAGCAGTAGCCGAAATGTCAGCATTTTTTGTCAGTTTCCAGAGATCCAATTCCCACAGTACCTCCACACCATACAAAGATCACCAGATGCCACTTGCACAGGCAGAGGGTTGAGTTTTAAAATATGGATATTTTATTATGTGCAGTGAGCATGCTCTTTGCTCCAGAGGAAGACACTATTCCTATCTTCCAAGGAGGTTTGCTATACAAACAAACATAGATAAAAATAAGTTTGCTATACAAACACTCTGGAAAAGATAATTCAGAACAAAGGGCCTTTCTTGCAACTGCCTTGCCTGCCAGGCATGCAGAACCACAAGAGAACCATGGAAAACTGTTTACCAGCAATATCCACCCTTTATTTCTACACTGTCCTGGCTTCTGGTTAATTTTCCCATGATACTCTACTTTGTCAATAATTATGATTAATTTGACCCCCAAGAAAGACACAAATCCTTTTAATTTGTCTCAAGCAACATTTAATTGAGGCTTGTACCAATACGAGTCCAAGCAGCAGGAGGAGACAAACCTGCAGTATTGGTCTCAACCATGCCCAAGTGTTCCAGGATTAACCAGCTGAACAAATCTCATAAACCACAGAGTCTAACAAAGCCAGATGGCTTTATTATTACGCTTCTGTATTAGTCTTCCGCCTCAGTCTAGCACATTATCCAGGCACAGCAGGATGCATTAGTGATTGCACAGACTGCCTTGGCTTGCAAAAACGAAGCCTAGAGAATTCTATCATCCATAATGACCCTGGTAACTGAGTTGAAATTGACCTGAATGTCTTCCAGGTTCCAAGTGGTGCTACTGACCACTTCAGCTAAAGACAGGAACAAATTTCCCATCACCTTTTCTAATTAGATGGGTTCCACCTCAGGGATGATCATTCACATAATGCATGTAAAATAATAAGTAAGTTGTCCCTCTTGGAAGCTCCCCTGCCAAGTAACCCAGGATAGGCTCATTAGGAAGATTTTCACAGTCACCTGAGGCTAAATGATCTATTAGTAGTATCTTCTTAAACACTTGTGGTTCTCTTGCATGACCATCTTTACAGTGAAGGTCACTGTGTTCTCAGGAGGAAGGCAGATTAATGCCTGGCTTCCACATGAGTACAGTCCCAGGGGTACATTGTGCTACTGGGAAGAATAAGTTGCTTACAATCATTGATACCCCAAAGTGTGACTCATGTCAGTTAGAGACACAAGTCAATGGTGTGTCTTATGTGGCCTTGTGGTTAGCTTTTTGGTCTTAGGGCTCCCAGGTCAGTTCAAATAATGGAGTCTAGTCCTTGTTTGTGGAGGGACAGCCTGAAGGGACATAGTATAACCTGTCCCATTTGTCCATGCCTCCCCCAAGTGGCATCTATCCACTCCATAGAATGACTGAGTTTCATAAATTGGGATTTACAGGTGTTTTGTATGTGAGAGACTCAGGAACAGGGTCCATCTCATGCTGTTTCCAAAAGACTTCACTGTAAGGTTAAGGGGAATGGTTATCCAATAGAGACAAGAGCTCTCTGCTGGGGAATGGCAGATCCAGCAATCAGTCAAATTTAAGGTATTTGCAATAATCTAGAAATGCCACACCAGTGGAAAAGGATCTAAGAGTGATTCTGAAAAACAAAAATCACTAATAATCTTCCTCCTCTGTATATCCTAGAATCGAAGGTGCTCCCTCCTTGGGTGTCAAAGTTGTTCTCACTCCACCACCACAAACTTGGGAGTTTGCCATTCCAGTAGGTGTGACTTCACCTTTTATACAATCATTTCCTACTTGCGCCAAGAACGTTCATCCACAAGGGTCAGGTGAAAGAGGCACAGGGTCTTTTCATAAAGCTTACAGAGACCCATTACATCCCTTGCGTGGGCCACTGTAGTGGGATTCGGTGAGCAGTGTACTCACCTTATTATCCTGATGATCCAGGACCATGGCAATCCCACGAGAGGATCCAGGTGGATGAACCAGAAATAACTCTGAATCCCCTAGGTCCCTATTGGCTGGGCTGCTACCCAGAAGGTGCACCAATATGTCCAGCTTGGAGTTGCTATTAGGGAAAAGAAAGCAGCGGCATGCCCAGGAATGGTGGGAATGGAATCCCAAATATTCACATAGGCCTAAATAACCTCCATCATGTTCACCCTGATCATTACCTATGAAGCAGCTGGGAGACAATCCCTTTCTGGGGCCCACTGCATTACTAAGGTGCATGGATCAAAAGGACATCTGCATGAGTGACTTGGGCAACTTGACCAGCAACTGTGATTGGTTTCCATAGTTCACGGCCCCCAAAAGGGGTGTCTTTAACCAGCTGGTCTATCATTTTCCAGGTAGCAGGCCAGGTGCCTAAGCCATTGGCAACAGCCCAAGAGTCAGTAAAATATAACAAAGTTCATTAAGAAACACATTGGCCAGGGCTAGGAGAATGGCACGTTCAATTCAGAACTGCAGGAGAATTACCCCAAGGGGGGTCCCTTAGACAAGGAGAATATAGGAGCACGTAGGAATTTTTCCTCTTCCTGGATGGGCTGTCCTGCAACACGTGGCTTCTCAGAGGACGGTTACATGAGATGGAACCACCAGCCACACACAGCTGTGGTTAGTACGTCTTCTGTTGTCCCTCCCTTCTCTCCTGCCCACTCCCCCGTCCTTCACCCGTACTCCCTGAGAGTTTATTCCTCAGCAAGGCAGTAGCACAAAGAGGAAAGCCAGGCCAAGGCAATGGGAAAGGATTCCAACTGGGAGCTTTGTTTTCTTTATTATGTTACTCTAGAAAAATCACCGCTTTATAGCACAATGACTAATAGGATTAGAGAAGGTTATCATGTTGGCAATTTTCATGATAAGCTACTTTCGGGGAGAATGGTAATTTAAAAGCAAAATCTAATTGAAAACACTCCAGTTTCCTCTTTGTTAACATTCGTATTGCCGAGCTGTAAGGCACAGCCGTCCACTTGTTGCCCACACATCCTAATTGCAGGCAAGGTAGGTGGGAGGAAATAAACAACCTCCTGAGCTCTGGCCTTGCAAAACCAAACCTATAAAGCATGACAAATGTCACATTTTGTAACAGAGCAGGACAATAATTGGATTTAAAACAAAACAAAAGAGAACTGACCGAAAAGCATTTTAATTTGATTTTTTTAAACTTTGAATCAAACCTATAATTCATTAGCATACCATTTCCTATTTCCCGTCTGGAAACCAGAAATATTGGTGATATACATCATGTGGCAGAATCCAACAAAATCGTTTACAAACCATAAATTTAAATGCATGCACAAAATTTGTATTTTATTTGTGTTTTTGTATGGGAGGGGTGTTTTTCCTTTTTGGAGGAGTTATGGCTTAGATCCATTTCTCCATCACTGACTCTGAACTCAACACATTCTGGGGTGTTTCAGAATTTATGCTCCACTTCACATTTTTCAGCCTCACTCTTTCTTTGTAAGGTATCCCAGTGGGAAGGAACCAAAAAAAACATTTATTTTTTTCTTCCCCAAGAATCTTAAAAGTTGCATAAGAAAGATGAAATGACCAACAATCGCTCTCAAGGGAAATCTGAGAAACAGAGAAGATTCATGAGAGCTTCTTAATGCCAAGTTTCTCTCTGTGCATTCACAACCCACACAAATGTCAGGACCCACAGGGTGGAGGGCACAGGAGTCTGAGCTCTGCCTACACTTCTACAGAGTCAGCTAATGGGGGCAGACCTCCGCTTCCTCCCTGGAGGCACTGCCCACAGCTCCATGGAGCTCACTGCCCAGTGCTTCCTAGTTCAACCCCTCCCACTTCTCATTGGAAAGACTTAATTACATGAAGGTGGCCACACTGTATGAAAGGGTCTCCTCACACCAGCCATCTGACTTAGCATCAATACATGATCCACATCAGCACTGGATCCATGCCAGGGACACACAGAAAATGTTCTATCACTGCTTCCCGGGGTGACAAGACTCCTAAACAAGAGTCTTGCCCTTGCAGGAAAAGTGATCAGCTTCGGCATGCCATGCAATTGAAGGCACATTTTGTACATCATGATCAATACATATTTACTTTGCCTCACTAGAACGTATAGTATGCAAAGCTGAAGAAACAGAAACACTCAGATCTTGGAGCACTGATAGTTTAGATCAGCAAATGCAGAGCAAATCCTAGTTCTACAAACTCCCTGCTGAAGACCCTGGGAGCAGAGAAGGGAGAAAAGCCACGAAGGAAGTGCTGTAGCTGAGAAGAGTCACCAAGTAGCATTACTAGGGTGGTAGAAATTAATCACAGTAGTCCATGGCCTGGTGGCTGAGAAACATGGGATTAAATAATTGACTTTTAAGAAAAAAAATAGTTTCCATACAGTTTAACCTTTTGTTTAAGCGGGACATATATAAATTTTAAAAGCCCGTCTAAGATGTTGCTCACCATGAAAAGCTGCTGGCGGAACAGATTGAGAAAGAGGGACAATGTCAGTCAGCCCCCGAGTTTGGGGCTGAGAACACGACATCATGTACATTGGCAGGAGCCTTTTGCATTTGTCAAGAATTACCTGTTCTCTTTTCCCTCACTGGGTCTTGATCCCGAAGTTCTACAAGCCAGCCTCTCTTAGGGGGAAAAGTCAGCAACAAAAGCCATTTGGTAGAGGGTTGGCTATGACGACTCTGGCTTCCAAAAGGATTACTAAGAAAAAAGACCACCTCTTTGAAATCTACATTGACTTGTAGGCAACAAGACCAAGATTAAATCTAGAAACGTTCCCTCTGCCGCCCCCTCCTTGCGCCGTTACCTACCTTGCGTGTTCATGTGGGTCATGCCAACTAACTGAAGTCATTGCTACGTCTCAGCCACCCCAACCTGAGGTTTCAAACAGCAACAAAAGGAAAGTGTGGATTTGAAAGACGGCATGGGAGCAGGCATGTATGTGGTTACATTTGTAAGTCTGTGGGTTTGTGTGCAATTCTGGAAACAGTTCATCAAATTTTCCCTTAAGCTCTGTCAGGTTTAACCAAAGAGGTAGGAGAGCTGGCAGCGGAGTCAGCAGCCAGTGACTGACTGCGGGTGGTGGGAGGCGGGTGTGAGGTAGGGAGCCTGGGAGGAAGCCTGGCGGAAATGGGAATTCCAGAGGCAAGAGTGTGGGAGGTGGCGGGTAATGTGTTCAAATTTGAGAAGTATCCAGAAGAAAGGAGAAATTCAGATATGGGGCTTTTGAAAGAGGCGAGGACCAGAGATCCCATCTACATCACACTCAAATGAGAAGATGAGCCTCCTGAACACAAGATGGAAAGGGAAGGATGGGGGATGAGACTTGGGCCGCAGGACCCGTTTCTAACCAGCGCATCTGTGGGTCTGGCGACTGCAGGCCCGAGCCTATGCGAAGGCAGACAGCTTAACCAGGACGGCGTGTGGCCTCCTGAAAAGTTAACGAGCTCTGCTGAGTCTCAACAGTCAATGAGTGATTTTAGATACTTCTCGCTCCCTGGACGTGTGAGCTCTGAGATGCCCTGGGGAAAAGCCTGGTGCGCGCACCTTGTGACCCAGTTTCCATGGGGCTGACAGAAGCTCCTCCTGCCGCAGATGACAGGTCTGAAGGCAGCTTAGCAGAGTGAGTGAGAGTTATATGAACACACTTCCACACTAATTGAATTCCCCTCAGCTGGGCTTCTGCAAAACGAACTTTTATTTTTTGAAGTGCTACATTTTATTTCACTAATAGGGACTTAACTGGGTGAAGGGAGGCTGCCGGCTGGGGCGGGCACGTTCTGCGCCTCTCCCTGGAAAGGACGGGTTGACTGGAGGAGGCGGTGGGAGGAAGGGGTCCAAGAGGCACCGCGCCTGATGTTAATGCCTCTGACGAGTCCCTGCCTTACCTAAATCACTGGTTCCCAAAGGTGGGTGAGCCCCTTGGAGAGGATCTCTTAGTCCAAACAGATGAACTCAATTAGAACCTCAGGAAGCAGAGCCCAGGCACATGACTTTTAACAATCTCACCAAATATTTCTTTTTAAAGACCCTTTCCCCAAATCACTGCCTACCATCCATCCTATGCAAGAAATATCAAGCGATTTTTAACAGTGGCACAAGAAAGGAATTTTCATGGCAAGGCCATGAGAGCAGGGGTGAAGTATTGCTGATTAGAAAATAAAGCATTTTCTAAGATTGTCATTTGTTTTCACCAAGATATTTGCTTATAATAGCAAATCACAAAAACGCTTCACATAAGACTGATATCTTTAGCAGAAGAATTTTGGATCAAAAATGGCTGAGAAACTTCACAGATTGAGCTGATGCCACACTTTAGTTATGTAAGATTGATCTCATCAGTTCCCCAGGGTGTCCATCTCTGTGAACCCGAGTCCCTTTCCGTTTGAGCTCTGGACAGGCACAGTCTCTTGTGCCATGAGCCCTCCCTGGAGGGACGCTGGGATCCTGCACTAATTAAGAACACGCAGCACCTGGTGGGAAGTGCAGACTGCCCCAGCCATGCTGACAGAGGGGAGCGCCTCCGTCTCCCTCACAGCCTCTCCGAACCCCAGGAAGCGGGGCGAACCATTCCTGGGGAGTGGAAAATTGTCTGCATCACGGGGAGACCAGCTCAGGAAGCAATTCCTTCTCTCACCTCCAGCATTGAAACCAAACATCAGACCCACAAAGCTGAGAGCCAACATTCAGGCACACACCTCAGTGGATCTCTCAGCTTTTCTAACTCACAGCCCTCTTCTTTTAAAAACCGTAGGAGACACAGAACGAATAATTTTGGCAGCAAGTGGGAAGATCTAGTTTTAGTTCTTCATCGCCTCTAAGTCTGTTTCCTTATCTCTAAATTGGAACTAATGATAGTGCCCAATTCGTGTAGAGGGTCTGGAAGGTCAAAAGGGCGAGGGTCAAAACAAAGGGATAGGTCAAGTGCTATGGAAACCGGGAGGCGCTAGGCAGGAACAGGCCTTGCGAGTGTGAGCCCCAGCCCCGCTCCCTTGCTCTGGTCAGGCTCTTTTTCATACCTTCCCAGGCACGGGTGAGCTGTTTGCAATGTCTTTCCCCCAGAGCCGTGAGAAATCTCATGAGCTTAGATCATCAACAAGAGATGGGAGAGCACAAGCTCCCTCCTGGTCCAGTGTTTTGCCTTTTAGATGTGGGTTTGTGGCTGCAGCTTCAAACCTCCCAACCCCATGCTAGCTACCACCACTCAGGGCGTACAGCACCGTGTTGACCCTTGAGTATCAGGTGCAAATGGGTTGGGATTCCAGGCAGGGCATCTTCTCAAAGAGCCCCTGCCTGGGTCACCCCATCCAGGCCTGCACTATGCATTTCCTCGGTCCCAGCGTTCCTGACCCTGTCTGCTGTTCTAGTCTCTGAGAGCCACAGGCTGTAGCCACTGGGTCCCCCACATTGCAGGCAGACCTGCCTGTGCCCAACCAAAAGCACCTCCTTCTGCCGCATACGATGGAAGGTGATGGAGGAGATGGTCCTCCAGGCAAGCGCCAAGCCTTTCAGTTGAACTTTCATGGTTTATTTTCTAAGACGCTGCAATTCATGGCTTCCCAAAGTGACCTCTTTGTGGTGTGCAGCTGTTTCTGCCTCATGCCAAGTTCCCACGTGGCCTGCACACGCCCGATGCCGAGGCCCAAAATGGCCGCTGAGCCCTGCGGCTCCTCCCAGCTCAGCACGGATGGCCAGCTCCTCTGGGGAACCCTCAGCTCAAGTAGAAGCTCCGCCTCATCCTTCGTTTGCCTCTTCTTCCTCTGCGTGGCCAAGTTCCTTTTTAAATTTAACAGGCACTCACTGGAACAGGCTCTCTCCGCCAGGGGACGGTTATTACTTTTCTGCTGAGCCACGGCCTGCAGGCCTGGCGCCGAGCGCACTCGCCCAGCAAGCGCGCACCGGGCCGCCTGCGCCCCACACTGAGGACAGATCTCGGAACAAGGTGGCTGGAGCTCCTGCCTTACTGGGAAGGAGAGAGCAAAAATAGAAACCGCACCAGGGAAAAAAACAATTGCAAGTTTTGAAAGTGCTGCGACAGAAACACACACAAGGGCTGAGGAGGAAAGTTATCAGGTAGGAGAGACTGCAAAACTAGATACGGTGGTTGGGCAGGCCTCTGTGAAAAGCTGGCATGGAAGCTGAGACACAGATGGGGAGAAGCCAGAGGGAGTGGGGTAAACGCCTTCCAGGCAAAGGAAACTGCAAGTGCCAAGGACCTGGGGTAGGAAAGACCTTGGCCTATGGAACTAAAAAACCAATCTGGCTGGACCTGAAGGAGAGCAAGTGAGTGGCCCAAAGAGACATTTGAGAGACTATGAGGAGACATACTGTGCAGAATCTTGTAGGTCACAGTGAAGACTTTGAGTTTATTTCACTAATGAATTTATAGTTAGCCTCAAGGGGTCTAGAAGCCTTCTTGAAAACAGACATTTGGCAGTCTCTCCTGGCATAGTGGAGTTCCTGATGTGGTGTATTCGCACACATTTCAGAAAGCTACCCTGCGCAGGACACAATGATCACTTTGGGTTCCTACATGACACCTCCTGACGCATCCACATATATTGGCGTATGTATGTGGTTTTTGCTCCATGTACTTCTGAAATAGAATCACACCACTCAACAGTTCACAACAAAAGTTTTTGCACCGGGCAATATATCACAAACCCCATGCCCCCTGCGCATGTGCACACACACACACACACACATTGGCAAATGCGTGCTTAGGGCAGCCTTTTTCTTCCTTCCCCATAAGCCACCCTTCCCCAGATATGCACTGGTGAGAAACCTTCACATGTGATTGCAAGCGTACCTTGAAAAAGGCGTGGTGGAGACCTGTTCACTAAACTTCTGTTTCTCAAGTGGTGCAAGCACACACCATGGTAGTGGTGAAGTTGCTGGTGAAGTTGCTCCGGGGTTTATGTTACACACCTTCACCAGGTAATTTGTCCTTCACGCTATAAAATATGATGGAGTGGTGGGAGGTAGGGGAGTTTCTGGGGGATGTGAAGGATTTCCAGCCACACACTCGGGGAATCCTCTGAGGAGGCAGTCGAGCATGGTAGAAAGAGCACAGGTTTTAGAGCCAGCCACAACTGGGCTCAAATGCTGGTCACCTTGCTAACTAGTCTGAGGGAGGCAATGGAACCTCATGATCAGTTTCCTCATCTACCAACAGGGGACATTAGCACAAAATGGAATACATTCAGCCTTGAAAAGGAGGAAATTCTGATACATGCTAAAACATGGACGAACCTGGAAGACATTATGCTAAGTGACATAAGACAGCCACAAAAGGACAAATACTGTGTGATTCCCACAGTAGTCAAATTCACAGACAGTAGAATGCTGGTTGCCAGGGCCTGGGGGAGGGGGATGTGGGGAGCTGCTATTCAGTAGATATAGAGTTTCCGTTTGTAAGATAAAAAAAGGTCAGGAGAGCTGTTGCACAACAATATGAATATATTTAACACTATTGAACTGTGCACTTAAAAATAGTTCAGAAGGTAAATTTTATGTTGAATGTTTTTTGCCACAATCTTAAAATAGAATGCAAAAAGGGGGCGGGGGCAGGATAGTAATACCTACCTCATAGGGTCATGAATAGAAGAATAAAGTCATTTAAAACACTTAGCATAGGTGATTGCCTTGGGGGTCTTCCTCAAAAATTCTTTGCCTAGATCCATATCTGATAGGGTTTTCCCAACATCTTCTTCTAGGATTCTTAAGTTTTCATGCCTTAGGTTTAAATCTGTTATCCATCTTGAGTGAATTTTTGTGAGAGGTGTGAGGTAGGGATCCTGATTCAATCTTCTGCATGTAGCTAGCCAGTTTTTCCAGCACCATTTATTGAAGAGAGATTCTTTTCCCCATTCTATATTTTTGTCTGGTTTATCAAAGATTAGGTTACCGTATGCTGATGGTTTCATCTCCGGTATCTCAGTTCTATTCCAAACATCAATATTTCTGTTCTTATGCCAATACCAGGCTGATTTAACTATTATTGCTTTATAGTACAGCTTGAAATCAGGAAGACTGATGCCTCCCAGTTTGTTTTTTTTTTACTTAATATTGCTTTGGCTGTACGAGGTTTTTTCTGGTTCCAAACAAAGTGAAGAATTATTCTTCCTAGATCTGAAAAGAATGCTGGTGGTACTTTGATGGGGATTGCATTGATTCTGTAGATCACTTTAGGTAATATTGACATTTTAATGATATTGATTCTACCAATCCATGAACAAGGTAGATTTTTCCATCTGTTTACATCATCTGCAATTTCTTTTTTTAGTGTTTCATAGTTCTATTTGTATAAATCTTTCGTATCTTTCATTAAATATACTCCTAGATATTTAATTTTCTTTGGGGCTATAGTGAAGGGTATTGCATTTTTGATTTGAGTTTCTACTTGATGGTTCTTGGCATATATGAATGCTTCTGATTTGTGTATATTGATTTTGTAACCTGAAACTTTACCAAATTCATTTATCAAATCTAGGAGCCTCTTGGATGAATCCATGGGGTTTTCTAGGTATAATATCATATCATCAGCGAAGAGCGAGAGTTTGATTTCATCTGCCCCCACTTGGATGCCCTTAATACCCCTCTCTTGCCTTATTGCTCTAACTAGGACTTCGAGCACTAAGTTGAATAGAAGAGGAGATAGTGGGCATCCTTGTCTAGTTCCAGTTCGAAGAGGGAATTATTTCAATTTTTCCCCATTCAGAATGATATTAGCAGTGGGTTTGTCATAAATGGATTTGATAAGTTTAAGGTATAATCTGTCTATGCCTATTTTGTTAAGAGTTTTTATCATAAAGGTGTATAGGACTTTGTCAAATGCTTTTTCTGCATCTATTGACAGAATGATATGGTCTTTGTTCTTGATTTTATTTATGAGGTGAGTTGCATTTATAGACTGGCATATGTTGAACCAGCCTTGCATCCCTGGAATAAAGCCCACCTGGTTATGGTGAATTATTTTTTTGATGTGCTGCTGAATTCTATTTGCTAAAATTTTATTTATAATTTTTGCATCTATATTCATGAGGGATATTGGTCTGTAATTCTCTTTTTTGTTGCGTCCTTTCCTGGTTTTGGTATCAAGGTGATGTTGGCTTCATAGAATGAGTTAGGAAGAATACCATCCTTCTCAATGGTGTGGAATAGTTTCTGTAGTATAGGTATGAGTTCATCTTTTTATGTTTGGTAGAACTCTGAAGTGTAGCCATCTGGTCCAGGACTTTTCTGTTTGGGAAGATTATTAATTACTGCTCCAATTTTCGAGCTTGAGATTGGTCTATTCAGGAATTCTGTTACTCCCAAGGCAATCACCACAGCATCAAAAATAAACAAATGGAATCTGATAAAATTAAAAAGTTTCTGCACAGCTAAGGAAACTATCATTAGAGCAAATAGACAGACCACAGAATGGGAGAAAGTGTTTGCTCTCTACACCTCTGATAAAGGTTTAATAACAAGAATCTATCTAGAACTCAAAAGAATTAACAAGGAAAACGCAAACAACCCCATCAAGAAATGGGCAATGGAAATGAACAGAAACTTTTCCAAAGAAGACAGAATAATGGCCTGCAAACATATAAAAAAATGCTCAACATCTCTAATCATCAGAGAAATTCAAATCAAAACCACAATGAGATACCATCTAACCCCAGTGAGAATGGCCTGTATCAGGAAATCCCAAAACAACAAATGCTGGCGAGGATGTGGAGAGTCAGGAACACTTTTACACTGCTGGTGGGACTGCAAATTAGTGCAACCTTTGTGGAAAATAATTTAGAGATACTTCAAACAACTAGAAATAGAAATACTATTCGACCCAGCAATAGCATTGTTAGGCATCTACCCAAAAGAGCATAAGACATTCTATTATAAAGACATCTGCACCCGAATGTTTATGGCAGCACAATTCACTATTGCAAGGACATGGAAATAACCCAAGTGCCCGTCAATTCATGAGTGGATAATCAAAATTTGGTATTTGCTCACAATGGAATATTACTCAATTCTAAGAAACGACAGCGAACTAGCACCGTTTATGTTCTCCTGGATTAAGCTTAAGCCCGTTATCCAAAGTGAGGTGACACAAGTTCAGGAAAATGGGCTCCACATGTACTTGCCATCAAATTGGTACTGACTGATTAAAACTATGGTGCTCAAATGGTGGTAGTGCTCACCAGGGACTCGGGAGAGGGGGAGACCCACATCCTTGGGATATGGCAAGCACTGTGGAGGGGGAGGGCTTACCTCTAACCCTTCTAAGCCAGAGGCAAAGATATAAAATGTAACCAAAATGTCAAAAAACCCACAAAAAACATAACAAAACAAACAAACAAACAGAAAACGTTTATCGGGTGGCGGGCGGGGGGCGGAAGGGGATGGGTGTATACTTACATAATGAGTGCGATGCGCACCACCTGGAGGATGGACACGCTTGAAGCTCTGACATAGCAGGGGTGGGGGGGCGGAGGGGTGGCAAGGGCAATATATGTAACCTTAACAATATTTGTACCCCCATAATATGATGAAATAAGAAGAGGAAAAAAACCACTTAGCATAATCTAGTTCCTTCCTGCATTCACACACACACTCACACGCACACATACACTCACATATGCGTACACAGCATGCACTCATACATGCTCACATAAATCACACACACATACAGCATGTACTCATACATGCTCACATACAGCCACACACACAGCATGCACTCACACACACATGCACACATATACACTCACACACACATACACACCCACAGTCCTTCCTCCCTGCTCTTTGCTCTGCCTCTCTGCCTAGGTTTCCTTTCAGCATAGGCACCAACAATTAGAACAAGTTATGTCCAATGACTTCTGTCCTCAGGAGTCTCCTCAGTCTGCATTCTGGAAGATTCTCCCATCTCCTATATTTCCTTGCATGAATTCTCATTCCAAAGCTATTCAAGACACTCTTAGAATGATAGTTCTTAACTTACAAAATCCTAAACTCTGAGCTGTGTATAATATTAATAAAACATAACAATGCTTCATGTGTCTATAATAAGTACTTTACATTTTATAAATTGTTTTCAATGCATTAGCACATTGAATTCTTAAAATAAAGAGAAGAGGTATTATCCCCTTCTTTAAAGAGGAAAAGCGGCCGTAAAGAGTTTAAGTGAGCTGTGTTCAAAGTCACCTAACTAGCAGGGATCAGAGGTGAGTTTCTAAAACAGCCACCTGTGGCTTTAAGACTTTCCCCCTCATCACTGGGCAAGAAAGAGTGGGTCAGCTGAGAGGAATCTCAGGACCCAGGAGCCCCAGTGCATGCCGCCCTGGGTCAGAGCTGATCCAGGAAAGAGAACACAGTCTTCTCTGAAGCCATAGAAAACAGGAAGACAGAACATGAACCTTTCAGAAATTGACATTGGAAGCAAAGATGTCATCTTGGTACCAATAACCATAAAATGTGTCTCTACCAAGGGCTTACCTCTGATGGAAGGCCAGAAGAACTAACACAGAGGCCCCATCTGTCCCCAAGTTCAAGGTCAGAGGAAGCATCCCAACCCCCTCAGGGAAAGCAGCAAAGGCAGGGAGTCTTGTTTCATTAGATTGTTTCATTCCTAGGCACATTCTAAGAGACTTAAAAAGCAGGCAACCTATACCATGGCAGCAAACCAAATGAAGGTTACAGAGAGAAGGAGAAACCCTATCCTGTTCCAAATCCCCTCCCAAATAAAACTTAACTCTGAACTTTCGGTATTCACAGAACTGTGCGCAGAAGAATCTTGTTCTTCGGGGTGGTTGTCATTGTGACTACCCCACGGGGCTGCTCCTGAAACACAGAGCATTTGGTCTGTGCCATCTGAGCTCGCTCCTAGGAGCTGGGGAAACTGAGTACATGAGCACAACCCACCTCTAAAACCTGCAATGCCCTGTCACCTGTCTTGAGCCACTGAGCAAGTGCTGCCACTATCACTGCTTCCCAGTGTTGGGGTGGAAGAGATAAATGAGTTTCTCTCTCTCTCTCTCTCTCTCTCTCTCTCTCTCTCTCTCTCTCTCTCTCTCCCCCACCCCCACTATTCCATGCCTTGCTAACTTGGGCTCACAGGGTTAGAGTTCTTTACTCACATAGGTCTTGTAATACACACAGACACAAGCACACACACTCTCCCTAAGACCTGCCTGCCTGTCTCACAACCTCCAAGGCCCCAGATTTTCCAGAGCTGAGCTCCTTTCTCCTGGTATCTAGCCCTCACCACTTCTTGCCCCAGGATAAATCACACTGCTCGTAGGGAGAACTCCATATCATGATAGAGTTCAGCCTGCTTTAAAAGGCAGAGAGAACTACCAGGTGGACTGGAAGAGTGGAGTATGGTTTTGGAGACAGAATATTAAGAAGAAGTTGACTGTATCAAAGAAAAAGGATGCCTTAAGAATAAAAATATCTGGCTTTTCTTCCCCGAACAATTCAAATAAGAACCACATGGTACATACAGTACGTACATACAGTACGTGACTATTCCCTGGGATGAGTAAATGGAAGGTTAAAGCTCTGAGGTGTCCCCAGGTAAGCTGCATGTTGAGGATGAAAAGACATCTAAAGGTTTAGTTTACTTGTCTTTTTTTTTAAATTTCTAAGACTCACACCTTCCACACATTTGAATGTATTAACCTAAACCTCTCTGTCATGCTCCCAGAACATTCTGCCCCATGAAACTGGAAGAAATAGGAACTTCTTAGGTTGGGCTCCCCAGAAGCAAATCCTGAGATGAGAGTTCCTGTGCAATGACTTTGTGGACAGACCTTGCTTCTAGGGGAAGCCAGGGAGCGAGGGGTGTGGGGAGCGAAACCGGAAGCCGAGAGGCCAGGCAAGAAGGGGGGTCAGCAAAGCCTTGCAGAGAGCAGCTTCTCCCGACCCCGCCAGGAGCTCGGCAAGCCCTGTTTGGCAAGGCGAGGGAGGGGAGCCTCCTGCAGCCATCAACGGCTGGGTAAACCTGCCCCCAGGGGACGTAAACTCCCCTGGCACTTCCTGCCCCAGGCTGTGGAAAGGAAAGCACCCCAAAGCTAACGGGCCCACAAAAAATGGCACAAAGTAAAGGAGAAGTGACCTAAGCAAAGCACAGACATCATCTGCTACGAAGAGCAAAGACTGAAATTAGAGAGACTCAGTTTCCTCATGTGCAAAGTAAGGTTAACTGTCCAGCACCGCAGACTCCTTGTGTGTAAAATGAGGAATGCCATAATATCTCCTTTGGTGAGGATCACATTAGACAATTCAGCAAGAGCATACTGTAAGCACTCAGAAATCTCAGCTACTATACATATTTGCTAGCAAGTATAAGAGGAATTTCAGCTAGGCCTGCAGCTCTGGTGATTTTGCCAAAAGAAATGCAGTGACCACACACAAGTACCCAAAAACCTCAGAGGTCTTCACCATTTCTCAGCAATTTGGAGAACGCATTCTGGGTTACCTGGAAATGAAAGGTTTCTGCGAGGCAAGAGGAACTTGGACAACATCTATGAGGAATTTAAAAAGCACTTTAAAAAGCATGAGCCCACCAGTTTGAACTGCACACAAAGCATTTCTTTAGACAAAATTCAGTCTAGTGTCTGTTGGTGGTTTCTGCCCAGTGACTCCGGCTGCACAGTCACGAGGAGGGCTGCCCACGACTGCCCACGACCGCCCACAACCGCCACCCGCTGAGCCACACCGAGCTAAGTTAGGGGCCAGGAGGGAGCTGTCCTCACGTCACTCGAGTGGCACAAAAGTGATTCTTCTCTGGAGAAGACTTTTAAGAATTAGAGGGAATTAGTCATATTTTCCAATGTGAGGATTTTAACAGTTATGAAATTATGAAGAAGACCTGACTCGGCAATTTCAACACTGCAATATGTCACCTAGCTGTCTTGTTACTCAAAATTACATGATTTAGAAGACAGTGACTTTAAAAAGAATCCAGCGAAGGTTGGAAAGAAAAGAGAGAAATGCAGACAAAGCAAGGGGAAAATATAAAATCGCTAAACATTTATAGAGCTAAGTTTAACAATTCTGGGCTCATTTAATACAGTTTTTATCTTAAATAGCACATTGAAAAGACATGTTTATCCTCTCAGTGAATTATATGTTAGAAACGCACTCATTAAACACTGGGTTTTTTTAAGCCTGCAATATGGAATCCGAACTGGATTTAATATGTTGCTAAATATTCAAATGGGTCACTCCTTTAGACTTCCTTTTGGTAGGTTAAAAAAAGATGAATCGACTTTCAGGGCAGAGATGATTAAGCCAATTCAAGACCACCCTTGTGCTATATTTTTCTAGCCCCTTCATTAAGGCTACTCCTCATTAACTACCCTAAATGAGCTACAAATAATGAGCAGGTCCTGTCCTTTATATATGAAAATTAGTCCATTAGTAAGCGCATGACTCAGGTATTTTCCAGGAGTAGGGAAGGTTTTGAACTCTTTCAAGCACACTCTCTAGGTTTCCCTCGTCCTCAAAAGCATATGTTTCCACGATGGCTAGCCAGGGTGAGGACAAGGCTAAAAGACTCCAAAAGAGATCATTCTAATGAGCTTGGTCTCATTAACATGGTGTAATAATTAGAAAACTTAGCCAGAACAAATACAACACTGGGCAAATTTGAAGAGATATAAATAGCTCCATAAAATGTTAAGTACAAAACTAGAAGTGGTATTATCCTGTGTAGAGCTAAATGAATCTCTGAATAGGATAAGCACTCCACTCAGAATCAGAGACTTTAAGGAAAAGAGGGTGAGTGTTATGGTGAAGGAATCACTGCTACCTACAACTTATACAACACTATTCCAGTTAGGAAAGAGTATTTAATTTGCTCCCAAAGAAGTTTATTCCAATATGTTGACTTTAGAAACTAGTCACTCCTCATGCACTTTTAACAAAACAGTTCTTCCTAAGTCAATCTGTAAATTAAATGCAGTTCAAATCAAAATTCTGGCAGGATTTTGTATGAACTTGATAAATTCATTTGAAAAGCTATCTAGAAGAACAAAGCAAGGAAACTTGCATATCCAGACACTAAGATACTACAAAAATGAAGTAATTAAAAAGAAAAAAAAGGTGGTCTTGGCATTGGACAAGACAAAGAGATCAATGGAACAGAATAAGAAACCCAGAAACAAATCCAAGTAAATGTGGGAATTTGTTCCTTGATAAAGACACCGTTATGAGTAAAAAAGATGACATTTTTTAGTAGCTAATGTTAAGAAAACTTCACAACATGAAAAATGTCTACCTGATGGCATACGAAAATATAAATTTAAATTGATTAAAAAACAGATACAAAAATTAAAACTATAAAGTATGAAAATATTTTTTAATATTGTGAGATTAGGATGTATGAAAAGAGTTTTTATTACTAGATAACACTCCAAAACACAAGGTGAACAAAATGTTAACTACGACAAAATTAAAGATTTCTATTTAATACCACAAAGTTTCACATAATAGGTGGTGAATGTGAGAAGAGATAGGCAACATTTAAAATAAATTGGGGGCTAATATTAATATTATACAAGGAATTCCTACAAATGACCAAGAAAAAGATAGAAAACTCAATTTTAAAATGTCCAGTGGATAATAAGTAATTCAGAGAAGAAGGAAACCCAAATAGCTAATAAACATATGAAGAAATAGTCAATTCCATCCAACAATCAGCAGAGATATGTAAATTAAGGCAACTTTCTGCCTATTTGATTGGCAAAAATGTGACCATTGCTAAATACCAAGTTTTGGAGATGATACTGGCATACAGAAACCTCTTGCACTGCTGGCGTGAGAGAGTACTGGTTATGATATATGAGATTATTGTTCAAATATATTCACCGCCTCTCTGCTAACTTCCATAAGAGGAGTAGACTTCTTCTCCCCATCGGGCTTGGCCATGTGACTCAATGTGGTCTCATGGTAGACTTCCCTGTGCACATCTCTGCCCCTTGCCTTTAAACCTGACCAGACATGTGACTTGTTTTGGCCAATCGTCTATTAACAGAAGTGACTTGAGCAGAGGCTTGAAATGTGGTTGCTTGGTCAGGCTTGATCCCTTGTGCTTCTGCCACTAAGGAGAATATGCCCTAGCAAAGTGCACCAGTCCAAGGAGGATGAGAGACAAGGGAGCAAACCTGACCCAGCTGAACTTTCAGATGACACACAGATGGATCACTGAGAATACATTATTGTGCTTTAAGTCATTTAGTTCCAGGCCAGTTTGTTCCACAGCATTATTTTGGCAATAACCGACTGATACACTGATATAGCATTCAGTCAGTACTCAGTGAATATAAATAGTAGATACATTATGTAACAGAAACTTACATAGAAACACAGCCTTCTCTGATTTTCCTTGTTGGCAGAGGATGCCAAAAATTCCAGACACTTGCTTTCACAGTCTCTGTTAAAATATATATAAAATGCTAGTCAATGGGACCAAAGCAGACATCCGCTAAATAAAAATTTTTCTCTATAATAAAAAAAGTTGCATGGGAAGCTATAACCCTCTCCTGCACCAGCTGTGATCATGTGATATCCAGAGCTGCCATAATCGTCTTGTGACCAGTGGGTAAAATAACACTGACTTATAAAGGATGGCAGAGCAGAAAGATGGAACATGCCTGAGTCTTTGATTATACCTCTGGGCTGCTAATGCTTCCTCCAGAACTCTTGCTGTAGGAGACAATTTAGGCTTACTATTTAAGCCAATTTAAGTAGGAATGTTGAAAGCATTCTTGATTATCCAATGATCCATGAATCTCAACTAATTATCCTACTAACTTCAACTCCTACATATACGCAGGAACATCCACAAGAAGGTAGATGTGATGATGTCCATCACAATGTTGTCTTGTGGTAACAAGTGCGTGGAGTCTGCCTAAGTGCCCATCACTTGGAACACAGGTGAGTAAAGTGCCTATGGTGAAATACTAGGTAATAATCAGAAACATCGAACTATATTTATGTAAGAAATTTGAATAGATCTCAAAAACATAGAGTGAAGTAAAAAAAGGTGAAAAATGGAATGAGGTATATAATACAATGCCATTTTTGTAAGTAAAGAACACAACTCATAAAACATTATAAATTTTCTAACAATTTGCATATATTCAAGAAAAATATCTAAAACATTACACTGATGCTTAAGTGGGAAAAAAGAATGTGAATGGGATTGGGGAATGAAGAAGGAAAATATTAATAATTAATTAAAAACCTAAGTATTTGTATTATAATAGTTATTGCTCCATAAGAAATTACCCCCAAATGCAGTAGCTTTAAAACAGTAGTGTTTATTATCTCAAAGTTTGCATGGGTTAGGAATCAAGGCACGGCTCAGCTGGGTACATCTGACTCATGGTCTCTCACAGGACTCCAATCAGCACTGGGCCTGTGGTCTCATTTGAAGGCTCATCCAGGGAAGGATCCACTTTTAGGCTCACTCACAGGGTTATTAGCAGCATTTAGTTCCTTGAGGGCTCCGTTCTTCACTGGCTGGTGGCTCTTTGCCATCTGGGTCCCTTTATAGGGTAGCCCACGGCACCACAGTTGGACTCCTCAGACCAAGTGAGCAAGTACCCGGGAAGCAGAGAGAGTGCAAGTCGGAAGCCATGGCCTCACATAGGCCGTATTCCATTTATTAGCAGCAAATTGCTAGATCCAACCCACACTCAAGGGGAGAGGACTACAAAGGGGCGTGAGAACCAGGAGGTGAGGATTGCTGGGGCCCATATTAGAAGTTCCCCACCACAGCCCCAGTGCCAGCGCCAGTGATGATCACTTACCATGAACTGAGGAGCATGATCAATTCAACTTTGTGTACCTGAGGTCCAATCAGATGGCAGAAAGACCCAATGTGGCTTTGACTTTTAGATAGTTGTGGGCTGAGTGCTAGCTAATTGACATCAAATAATGCTTGATAGACTGAGCAGTTATTTGGGACAAAATGCTGACTTTCGGTATATAACTATTAAGAAACACAGAAAAAAATCAGAGTTTTGTTATTTAAGATCAAAGATCAAGAGACAGAAAGAAAAGTAATGAATAAATATTCATATTGTTTCTATTGAAAATGGCAGCTCAAATCCAGATTTAATGTAAAAAAATATTATTCTCTATGTGCTAAATATTATTTAAAAATATTATTCTATGTTTTGATGTAGATTCATGTAATTTTGTAATAGGAGAAAACTTTTAAGATTCTTTTGTTTAATAGGTGGAGAACCAGAGGCCAGATGGCCAGTGACTTACCTTGGGTCATGGCAGGCACCTCTCCATTGGGTCAAGCAACTTTTTGCCAGGCAGACTCATCTGCCAGAGTGGAAATGTGATCTTTACAGTCTCCAAAGAGCCTCTGGTCTGATTCTAAATGGACTAGACTTGGCACAATCTTCTTTCTTACCTAGGAAATTCACACCAAGGAGTTAATTGCATTAAATCGCTCTGCATTTAACTTCTGTCTTTGCTAACAAGCAAAATTTCAACAACAGTCTCCATTTTCTGTCTAGGACCAGAGAAAAGCTTCTTTTATTGTGTTTTGACACATTTCTCCCATTCTTTTCATGCTCCTCATCACAGGGTAAGTCCATGAAAAATTAACACCCTGTTCAGCAGGGAAGCTAGCTCCTTTTAAAAGAGTGTTCTGGCAAACCCAACACCAGGACATGCAGCTCCAAGCATATCTGCCACAGAAAGGTACAGTGTGTTACAGAAACTTCTCCCTAGAGAGTGTTGGTCTCAAGGGCTGTGGCAATTAGATATATTTCATGTTTCCTCTACCAATCCTTATCTAGTTCTTTCATATGATAGCACATTTTGGATCCACAAATTTGCAAAGTCCAGGTAAGCCACTGTAAAGACCTAGGAGCCATTATACTCTCTTGAACTCCATGGCCAATGAAGGAAAGCTGATGTCTCAAAGTCCAAATTCTACCAGCAAAATAACATTTGCAGTTGTTGAATAAAACAACTGAGTTTTGCAGGTAAGACCTTTTGTGCATAACAAAGAGTTTAAAATATCAGTGTCAATTAGAAAAATATGCAGTGAAACAAGGGGATAAACATACTTGTGATGCAAAAGTTCATCAGTGTCATGAAAATTGTAGCCAAAGAACATGGTTGGTGTAGCATTTAATGAAAAGTAAAATTGTGTCTTTTCGTAAAGCTAAAAATAAAATGTTTTTAGTTCATGTATCAGTTTATTTTTATTTGCAGTTACAAATAACCATTCGAATTAAGATTTTTCACTGAAAAACAGGAGTTTTCAAATTATGTCATATTAGGAAGGAATGATTCTGAATATAATACGTAAGAGTAACCCAACCAGACTTCACTTAGTGAGTTCAATCCTGTGGCAGAACAAGATCATACCTTTCCACCACTGTGTCATCCACTCTCGTCCCTCCCACATTCTAGAGATTTTGTTTTAGCTCCCTCCAGATTCCTACTTGTTAGGCATCACTTCATAAAATCACAAAACCACCAGGTGACTCAACTCAATTGCTTCCTTTTTTTTTTAGATTCAAGTTCTCTCTCTGTCACCCAGGCTGGAGTTCAGTGGCAAGATCTGATCATAGCTCACCATAGCCTCAAACTCCCGGGCTCAAGCAATCCTCCCTCCTCAGCCTGTGGAGTAGGTAGGAGAGACAGTATCTCTTTCTGTTGCCTAGGCTGGTCTAGAGCTCCTGGCCTCAAGTGATCCTCCTGCCTCGGCCTCGGATTACAGGAGTGAGCCGCTGTACCCAGCCTGCAACTTTAAGATAGAAGAGGACATGATCATAGAGATGAACACTGGTTGACTGACAATAGGGAGTCCTGTCCAAGTGAATTTGTTTTCCAATGCCTCTATGTCATCTCACCCCTCTATACTAGACGCCACTGTCTCTTCCATTTGTGCTCCATCTCTGCTTCCACAGGCTAGATGGCTCTAAAAATCTTAGTCCTCAGAACCAGACTAGGTGCCTAGTACAATAAATATTACAGCTTTCACTCTGCTCACAGTTCCCACCTTCCCACCAGCCCCCTCTAAGTCTGATAGTCTGTATATCCCATTTCCCAACTCCAGCAATAACTCTCAAATTTAATAGTTCTCAGTTCTGACAGGCTCACTCATTCTCTAAAGCCTCTTCAAAGGTCACAATAGCCCCCCTACCTTAGAATGAATGGAACAAGATACATGGAATGCATGAGTCAGCTTCAGACATACGCATGCAATGTTTACTTTCTCTCGAAATATTTCACCAGTCCACCACCTTCCTTAAGTTTTACAGATAATAAAGTGAGTGAGTACAGGACATTAATTTCCATGGGGTGTATGCATTTTGAAAGGCTTTCACACAATAGTGGTAATAATATCTGTCTGATAAACCAGGAGGGCGATCAGAGAAACATGGAAAGGTTCTCTCTTTCCCTTTCCAAGGTCATTCATTGGCTGAGCCAAATCTCTCAGAATCAGATCCAACCACCTCCATCCCTCTTGTATGTGCGTCAGTCATTCTACATAGAAAAAATGCATTAACCATCGGCTCTACAGGATACAAAGTAGAAAATGACTGCTAAAATAACTAAGACAAGCCAGTGCTACACTAATGGAGGTGTAGAATCCAGAGCCCGAGCAGTAATAGTTCCACTGTGTGGTCTTAGAACAACATTAAACAGGTATCAGAGAAAAAGCCATTTAAAACACAATTTAAAGACATACTCCTTTAGTCAAAAACTACTCTGGTCTAAATCCCCTCTAAATCACTGCAAGATTCAATAGAAACTCAAAGGGAACTGCACACTAATGGATTCTCAAAAGAAAAACACATTACAATTGAACGGTCTTATTCCTTGGCACACAGAACAGCTGATCTGACCACACATGGGTTAGTACGGTGGATTCTGGCACCATATTTTAAGAGGGACAATGACAAAGTGGAACACATTCAGAATAGGGCAAGCTATTCTGGAAACTATTTCCTATGATAAATGGTTGAAAGAACTGGTGATCTATATTCACCAGCGAGGCAAACAAGAGAGCTGCCTGCGATATCGGGAGTGGCCAGCAAGCAGGAGTAGCGTTACCGAAGACGGGTTTGGAACATTAATCAAGTCAAGAGCCCTAATCAAATAAATGCAAATTAAAACAACAGTGAAATACTATTTCCACATTCCTGCATCTCAGCAAATTGGGACATACACACACATATATATTTGTTTTTCAGTGGAAATGCCTACTGTTTCACTGCTAGGAGGGGTGGGAAAGGCTTTTCTGGTAGTCAATTAGGAAATAAAAATCAAAAGCCTTAAAATTGTACATATTTTTTCACTAAATGTTTTCATAGCTAAGAATTTATCTTAAGAAAATAACCAGAAATGTTTTCAATGCCTTTGGTCAATGAATGTTCATCAGAACATTGATTATTATGTTTACAAAACATGGGGGCAATAACTAAATACCTGATAAAGATCTCTGGATTTTCTCCACCAATAATTGCAGAGTGCTTACAAGGTACCAGTCTCTGCTTAAATATTTTCCTCATATTTTCCTCCTGTAGTCCCCCCAACAGCCCCATGCAGGGGACATAATTATCCCCATTGTATATGTAGGGACATTGAAGTGCAAAGATGTCACATTGCTCACAGCCTCATAGACAATAAAATATGGTGGAGCTGAAAGTCCAACACGGGCATGCGGACTCAGACCCCACACTGAAAACCACAGTAGATTGATTAAGAAGTTACAGAGTGACAAAATATGAAATACCATTTTTTAAAATTAAATGAAAGGAATATGATGAACTCACTGGTATTAGCAGAATCTACTTCAACTCCTTTTTAAGAAAGCTAAGGCCACAATTGCCCTTCAGCCTTCTGCTACCTTTCTTGTTCTCCAGCTTTCCAAACCTCGCCCCACCCCTCCCAGCTCCTCGAGATGGAATCCTCCCAGACCAGAGAGTAACCCTCGTGAGCAGCTGAGAACTGGCTTAGAGTCTCTGGCCAATTTTTACTCTTCTCTTTCAACTGCTATTATTCCACAGGTCAATGGTTGGATGTTACTAGGAAGCATATTTTTATTTTTACATTCCTCAGAAAAAAAGTATTTTCAGGCCAATTAAAAAATAAAAAGTTAATTATGTTTTTTTTTCTTTTTCTTTTAGAATAATTAGGAAAAAATAAGATGGTAGATATAATTACTATGAGAAACTTTTGAAACTTAGGTTAATCTCCAGAACCTTTTCAAATAAAGTCAAGTTTTTGTCTCTTTCCTTCTTCATGCTGGATAGTTCACTGTCATCCTGCAGAGAGAAACAAACAAACAAAACAACTCCTGGATAACCAAAACATAAAAACAATTGTTCTTCTGCATTGGAAAATATCTTATTTTAACTTTTGACTTACTCATGAATGCAAGCGAGTGTTTTAAACTCATGTTCTGTTTCTCCACAAATTCCTATTAAAAACTAGATAAAAATATAAATGACCAGATGAAGATGGTTTTTAAATCTCTTTATAGAAACACCAATCAGAAGTAGAAAAATGCATAGGTGGAATTGCCTCGAATAATGCAAAGAAGTTTGTCATAGCAACGCAAGTATTACATGAAGACGTAGTGGAACACTCAGAATTGCTCCAAAATCGACAACCTTGATGCACACAGAGCCGGTGAGAGCTGAGGCTCAGCCTGATCCTTTAACTCCTTTGGTTTGAAGGTCAGTACCCAGATTCACAGACAGTCTGGTGCCCTACCAACCAAGGACGCGACTTCTACGTGCTTAGGGTTAGCCCTGACTGCCAGCCCCTATTGCTACTGAAGTAGATGGAAACACAGACCATATCATTGTCCTCTGCAGGCTGCTTCTGTTCTGTACCAAATCAATCCAGATATGGAAACAGGCTTTCTCTCATTTTCACAAAAACAAATAAACCTCAGAAAACAAGCAAATAAAGAAAACCTAGGTTCACACCAATACTCCGCCTGGCCCACTTCACTGGAGGTTGGGGAAGATCAAAGAAATTTACATCAGAGCCAGGCAAACTGAACACAGTATACCCTGGTTCCAACGCCACTTCTGAGAGTCTCCCGCCATGGGCCATTCGCTGGCTACACCAGTCCCCGTGGAGGTTCTGCCCCTCCGTGTCTGCCACCTCCCCTCGCCTTCTCTTTCCCTCCTCTCAGTTCTTAAATCCTGTTGGTTTCTAGTGCAGGACATTTAGCTCTTTCTTTCCTTTTCTCCTGCTAACCCCATATGAGTTATGTTATTTTTAAAAACAAAGCCAGTTCCTTGTAACAGAAACGTTAATGATGCCATCAAGAAGGTTTTTTTCATTGTGTCATAATAGAATCGTAGAAGTCATTTAGCACCCTGATCTTAACAAGTGAGAAATCTCCAAAAAAAAAAAAAAGAGGAGCTAGCGTGTAAGTGATTTACCCAGCAGTCTCAGGTCTCATAGTCATGGCAGAGCTATGAAAACCCTGCTTTTCTGACACTGTCTCATGTTTTCTTTAACTAAATGCAAATGCTAAAACAGCTTAATATTTATTAATAATAACCACTGGACTAAGTGTTGATTTTATTTATTTGTTTATTACATTGTATGGAAGTAACAAATCTATTTAATAAACAACTAATCCCAGGAACTTTTGATCATTAAATGTTATTGAGCACTCAATTACTCCATGTTGATGAGTTGCCTTTTGTCTGATACATAGATCCTTTGTATCATGACCCCAAACTACCTTTCCTAACTTACAGTTATAAATACCATCTATACAGTGATGACTCCCTAAATTTATGTATCTCCACTCCTGACCTCAGCTCCATACTTGTGCATCTAAATGGCTTTACCAAGCCAGCAGGCTGACGAATAGGCAAGACAGAATTCTTGAATCCCTTCTCAGCTGCTCCTTAAATAGTTTCTTCCTCAGATTCTCCATTTCAGTAAATAGTATCACAGCTGCCCAGTTGCTCGGGCCAAAAATCTTCAGAATTATCTTTGATTTAGCTCATTCAATTATAATTTATGCCTACTCTATCAGCTCCTCTTCCAAAATATATTCTGAATTCATCCCTTTCCATCTCCACCCCAACCACCACCCTTGTCCAAGCTCCATGAGCGCATGACTAGACTGCTATAATCGTCTCCTTTCTAAGCTATTATAGCTTCCCTCCTCCATTTCTGCCTCCTACAGTCTATTATCCTAAAAACAGCCATAGTGGTTTTTAAAAATGTAAAAATACATAATACTCTCTTACTCAAAACCCTCCAATATCTTTCTAAGACACACGAGCATGACCACCAAGCAGCTACCTGGAGCCTTTGGGGCTCTGTATGATCTGGCCCTGTCTATTTCTGTGATTAAATATATCATCCTCTTCTTTTATGGTTTTTATTTTGTGTCTTTTTTAAGAAATCTTTTCTATTGCAAGAACATAAGGACACTCTCCTAATTAGTTTTTCTAAAGGTCTGTAATCCATCTGGAATTGATTTTGGTGTATAATGCTATGAAGGTATTCAATTTCATTTTTTCCTCATAAATAATCGATTACCTCCACATCATTTATTGGATAGTACATTCTTTCTTCACTGGGAAAATCATATTTCTATGAATGGGGTCCGTTTCTGGCTCTCAATTCTATTCCATGGGTCTGTCTTTGTGTAGATCTGAGACAATACTGCGTTCCAATAATCATTAGAGAGTTGTACTACACCTTGATGTCTGACACAGCAAGCTCCCTACCTACACCTTTTGCTTCTGCAGAAATGTCTCAGTTATTGTTGGATCTTTGTTCTTCCACATACATTTTAGAATTAGCATTGATCATAAATTAGCATTTATTCAAATCATAGTACTGCAATGAATTTATAAATTATATTGGTAGCCATGTTAACTATGAATACATGTTCAACCATATCAAATGCTTTGCATCTGTTGAGATAATCAATGTTTTCTCCTCTAATCTGGTCACTGACAAATTACAATAAAATAATTTTCTATTATGAAACTTATTTTGCATCCCAATATAACCTAACGTGATCATGTTTTTCATACATTACTGGATTCAATTTACCAATATTTGCTTTAGGATATTGCACTAATGTTTTTAAGTGAGCTCATACTATCTTTGTCTGGTTTTGAATACTAGCCTTATAAAACAAATCCCTCTTTTACTACTTTCAGGAAGAATTTCTATAATTCTGTAAGTATCTCTTTCTTGAAAGATTAGTAAAACTCACCTATAAAGCCATCTGGGCCTGGTTTTCTTTGTGGGAAGATTTTTAGTTACTATTAAATAATTTTATCTTTTATTAATCATTATTGGATTGTTTATGCTATCTAGTTTTTCCTCATTTTAGTTTTAGTTAAGTATTTCAAGAAATTTGTCCTTTTATCAAAATAATCTGATTACTGGCATATAATTTTTCATAGAATTTTCTTTCATTATGCCTTCTGTACCAATGATCATGTTCCCTTTTATTCCTGTTTACTTCTGCCATCTCTCATTTTTATAGAATAACTTCACTAAAGTTTTGTTTATATTAGTGTTTTTCAAAAAACCAACTTTTAACATTGTTGGATCTTTCTGGTTTATTTTTATATGCTATTTTATTCATATCACCTCTTTTCTTTGTTTTTATTTTTCATTCCTGCTACTTCCTTGGGCTTATTCTGTTTTCTTTTTTTCCCTAATTTAATTTGGCTCTATAATTCACTAATCCTTAATCTTTGTTCTTTTCTCATATAATTACTTAGATTTTCCTCAAATTACTTCTTTAGTTTCATCTCATGTTTCGGTAAATTAGTATTTTTGTTATAATTTTATGTTATATCTCTCTGACAGTAATTCTTTGAAGTTTTTCTAGACTTGCTTTAAGGACTAATGCATGTCAGTTTTTTTTTTTTTTTAGAGACGGGGTCTCGCTCTTGGTCAGGCTGGTTTCGAACTCCTGACCTTGAGCTATCCACCGCCTCGGCCTCCCAGAGTGCTAGGATTACAGGCGTGAGCCACCGCGCCCGGCCCTGCATGTCAGTTTTTGCAAATGCTACGTGTGCTCTTGAGAAAGTGGCATGTTCTCCAGTTATTAGAGTTATTAGGTACACGGGTCGATATATACCCAGTAAGTCAATTATTAACTATGTATTCAAATCTTTTCTATCCTTCTTTATGTCTCCTTAATCAGTCAAACACAAGTCAGGTAGTTTAATGGAAGATTTGTCCATTTCTTCTTGACCTTTTGTGGAATTTTGCTTTCTATATTTTGTATCCATTCTATTAGGTATATATATGTTTAGAATTGCTATGTACTACTGGTGAATTGACTCTTTCACATTTCATAGTCACCCTCTATATCTTTAATAAGATATCATTTTGTCTTTTGTTTGATGTCAAAAAAAAATACAGACATCTTGGGTTTGTTTGGGGCTTTGTTTGTTTTATTTTGTTTGCCTGGTTTATCCTTTTACTTTTAATCTTTCTTGTCCTTAATTTGTAGGTATACTGATTCTGAAGAGCAAATAGCTAAATTTTGTTCTTTTGTCCAATCTGATTAAGCTCTGCCTTTCAACTGACAAGTTTAGTCTTTTTATATTCATTGTGATTACTGAATTATTTGGATGTATTCCAATAATTTCATCCGTATTACTTTGTGTTTTCTAGTTATCCCAAATTTTCCATGCTGCTTTTTTCCTCCTTTCATGATTTTGGATTAAGCTTTTTTAAACTTAATTTTCCCCTTCTGCTAATTTGAAAATTGTGAATTCAAGTGATCACCCTTGAAATTTTACAATACAAACGTAGCATCAAGTATTAATCAAATCTCTACCCTCCTCTTTAGAAATACAAAAATTTTAACTTCAATCACCTCCTTCCCAACTTACATGCTACTATCCAGTATTTTCTTCATCTAGTTTTGAAGACCCATGAATTATATATTACTAATAGTATAGCTTTAAACAGCTAATGGTAGTTAACTACCAACAGTTATTGGTAGTCTTCTGGTATCTTTTTCCTTCTTTCTAAAGTAGATCCTTCAGAAGTTCATTTGCTGCACAACTCTTGAAGGTAAACTGTCTCTATTATTGTTTGGCTGAAAAATAACATTATGTTGCCCATTTTCAGACATAGTTTTATTGTAAACAGAATTTTAGATAGTTATTTACTTACATAATTTTGAAGATTTTTATCTTATTTTTTTCTGTCCCCTGGCTTACATTGTTGTGGGTGAGAATTCCAGCATTAATCATTTTCTTTCTTTTGTAGATGTCCTCTTTTCTTTCTGTATTCTTTTAAGATATTCTCTTTGTCTCTTGTACTACAATGTATCAGTGAAATATTACAGTGGAATATATTTTACTTACTCTGTTTTTCTTACATCTACGGAAGAATAGCTTTTATCATTCTGGAAAATTTTTAGACCCTGTCCCTGCAAATATTCCCTCCCTGCCCCGATCTCTCTATTCTCTCACTTGAACTCTGATCACATGTTAGACCTTTTTATCTTCTATGATTATATACCTGTCTTCTATATGTTTTTCTCTCTTTGCTCCTTGTAATACTTTCAGAAACTTTCCTCTAGTTCATGAATTCTCTTTTAATTTGTATTTAACATACTGTTTAAAACATACATTGAGCTTTAATTTTAACTACTTTTTTTATTTCTAGAAGTTCTATTTGCTAATTTTCAAATCTCTCTAGTCATTGTTGATAGTTTGTTGTTTTTAACTCATTTTGGTGATTCCATTTTTTATTTAAGAATTTCACATTTTACATTGTGTGTCTGAGAAGTCTAACATCACTGATGATCTAAATCAGTTTACTTCTGCTAATTCTCACTAGCTATGACTTACTTTCTTGATTGCTTATAATTTTCACTTTAAGTTCATATGGGGTTGAATTTAAACCATGGGAATTCAGAGGGGCTTGCAGAGAAAGGCTTTTCTCCAGGGATGATTTATGTTTGTTTCTACAAGGTGCCTGGAGGCCCTTAGATGAACACTTGTCATGACATTTCAGCTCATTCTCAGTCCTACTGTCACTTCAAGCTGCAAACACAGTCACAGTTCAGAAACAAATATATCCAGCCCCTGACAATAGTCAAAACCCTTTGATTTAATATCAAATCTCCTCTCCTCCAGCCACCTGCAGAGAGAAACATGGATATTTCCCCCCTTCTCTCTACCTTCTTCCCCCCAGCATTCCCTTCCCCCCTCTACCCACCCGCAGCCAACTGCAATCCTGGACCGCTGTAGGATCAGGACCAGAGGAGAAGGGACCAAGGACATGGACACAGAGTCACACAGCAGCAGGACTGTCTCTGTGTCATTAGTGTGGTTGGCTGCTGCTGTCTTTCACAGCCACGCCGTGAGTACCTCGGAGATTCTCATGTTGGATTTTTCCGACTGCAATTCATGAGACATGAGTGATGCTTTTTTGTTTTAAGTAAAGACTTTAAAAAAAAAAAAGAGTGGTTTTAGGTTCACAGCAAAATTGAGAGGAAGGTACAGATGTAACTTTTAGTTCAGGTAGCCAAGGGGGTGGCCCATACGTGCACAGCCCCCTCCACACATCCCCCTCCAGAGTGGCACGTTTGTTGCAATTGATGAACCTACATCGACACATCATCACTCAAAGTCCGTAGTACGTATTAGGGTTCACTCTTGGTGTTATATATTCCATGGATTTTGATAAATGTGTAATGACATTATCCACCATTATAGTGTCATACAGAGTAGTTTCGCTGCCCTAAACATCCTCTGTGCTCCACCTATTCATCTTTCACCCTAACCCCTGGCAACCACTCATCTCTTCCCTGTCTCCACAGTTCCATCTTTTCCAAAATACTGTATAGTTAGAATCCAACAGTATGCATGAAGAAGGCTTTTCAGATTGGCTTCTTTCACCTAGTAATATGCATCTCAGTTTCCTCCATGTCTTTTCATGGCTTGATGACTCCTTTCTTTTTAGCTGAATAATATTCCACTGTCTGGATGTGCCATAGCCTATCACATGCATCCAGGAGGACATCTTGTTGCTTTCAAATTTGGCAGTTATGAGTAAAGCTGCTATAAACATCCATGTGCTATTTTTTGTGTGGACGTTAGGTCTCACCTTGTTTGGGATGTGATTGCTGGATCTTATGCTAAGAGCATGTTGGTTTTGTAAGAAACTGCCCAACTGTCTTCCAAAGTGGGCGATGGCCTTTTTTTCTAAACTGAACTGGCTGCTTCCCTCAGGCTCTGGTCCACCGGCAGTGCCCCTTTTCAGACTCCTATGGTGGGAGACCATTGCCTCCTCCATGCAGGCCTCCTGGGCAAAGTCTTAAACGGATTCAGGCCAGCTCTCCCTCCTGCACGGACCACATCCAGCCCACTGAGGAGCACCCTGTGACTGTCCCATCCAGGTAGCAGCAGCAGCCCCCCTTTGCTGTACTTTGCCAGCCGGTGTCTCCCACCTTTCAGATTTCATGCCGGGTGAGTCCATATGGATTGGATACAAAACCTGGGGTGGCAGAGGACTATCTCCCCACTTCCAGAAAGGCCTTAATGGCTTGTGGCAGAGCTGGAGCGCATGCAGGTGGTCTGTGTGCGCCCAGCAGGAACTGGGCCCACAGGAGCCTGTGCCGCGTGTGAGGAGCTCTCTGTTTGCCGCGCTGCGGCTTGGTCTTCCGGGGCTCAGCTGACAATCTAAGGTGCTTACGGGACTCCTCCTCCTCCTCGGTGGCCTGAACTGAACGCTGTGTCCACCCAGCACCATAAGCATGCCAGCGTCTTGGCTTAGCCTCTCAGCCTCTTAGCAGCTGCTTTTGTTCGGTTTCTCAGCATCTCATTGTGCACATGCACAGCTTAGAAATCAGGAAATGGCCGGAAGAGAAATTGCATGAGGGCGCAATTCTCTGTGGTTCCCTTTTCTCCTCACAGCCCATCAAGCCCTGGCAACTTTGTATCCTGAACTCCAATTTTTTTGACTGTGGCAAGCTACAGAGCTGCCACTTTCTGTTTGGGTTTCACACCCCATGGCAGGACCTGAATCAGCAAATACTCCCAGGGGACAAGAAAAGTTGTAAAGAAAGGACTTGCTTCAATGCCATTTCTCTTCTTTGTAGCATCTTGGCCCTTGGTCCCAGCAACCTAGATTGCTCTTTGATGCCCGGAGACTATTTTACATTTCATTGTATTCTGTCTCTCAGAACACTCCTCACAGCCTGACATGGAAATCCCCTTTAAGTTGCTTTTTTTTCTTCTTTCCAAAAATTGTACCGGGGGAATAGCTTCTTATTTAATGAAAATGTCTTTCTGTTGGCTTTAAATGTGAAAAATGATAAGACATAAAGCAAAAATTTTTGGTTCACCAACATCTTTTCCTCAAAATTCTGTATATATTGCTCCCTTTTTTTTTTTGCACGTAATTTTCAGAGGAAAACTCTCTTTTCCTTTGCCTTCCTTCCATTCTCCCACTCACTGCTTCCCTCATCTGAGCCCCTACGTCTCCTGCAGTCGGCCCCACCAACCTTGGTACACATCTTCCCACATTGTCAGTCTACTGTTTCACCTTCACTGTGCTAGTCCTGTCTCCTGGAGGCGCGCCAGCTCTTCCAGGACAAGGACGTGACCACCCCTGAGCTGGGCTCAGGCAGGCTTTCCTCAAATGCCATTCCTGGCCCTATTCCTTGGAAGCCCCAGCCCCCAGTTTGCTAGGAGAATCAAACAAGGCCACAAAGGGACAAAGAAGCACACTGGGGAGAGAAACCCCAGTCCCCCTCCCAGCTCAGTAATTAGCGCAGCCGGGAAGGGGCTGCCCAGGCACGGTCGGGTCCTTAATGGCTCCTGCCCGCAAAAGCTGCCTTCGGATGGACAGCCCAGTAACTCGCAATGAAAAATTCATCAGCCTCTACTTGGCGGCGCAGATGCGCGCAGAGCAGATGACCTCGGCAGGAGCAAGCCTGCATTAAAGCCGCCACCGCCGCCACAGCCAAGGGGAGGCTGGGCACGGAGCCCGGGGGAGAGCCGCGCTGCCCAGGCCTCAGGCCGGGCGCACGGGGGCGGGGGCCGCTGGAGCCAGGATCGAGGCCACAAGGCCCCGGGGGCACCAGCAGTCGGGCTCAGCCTGTCAGCAAGCGCTCCTGGGAGCCAGCAGGCCCGGCCAGCACAGGCCGGCGCCTCCACTCCTGCGGGGCGAACCTGCCCAGGAGCGCACGCAGCGCCCCGGACGCGCGGGGCTTGGCCTGGCTGAAAGCCACTTGTCTCGAAAACATCAATTGGAACCGCACAGCGGGCTCCCAGGGCCCCTCGAGTATGTAAATAGGCAGCCCCTGGGCGACTAGGCCTCCCCACCAGGACCTGCTCCTTTGCAGCCAGTTCCCGCAGCCACTGCGCAACCAGGGCGCACCGCCCCTGGGGACTCGTGGCTGGCCAAAGCTGGCAAGTGCCGCAGCCCGGAGCTGGGGTGGTGAGGGAGGGTGGCAGGGCCGGAGCTGAGAGATGCAACAGAGCTGCGGGCTTCTGGCGGCCTCTGCAGCCCCTGCCATCTGAGCACTGCGCGGACAGACGCTGCGTGGGCCCCCGGCGCTCACCGCCTGCGGGGGCTGCCGCCAGGCCGCCAGGCTGCGGGAAGCTGCGGGAAGCTCCACGCCCAGGCTGCGGGAGGAGCGCCTCGGCCGCGCTGGCTCCCAGTTCTCTGCATTCTGAAGTCACTTTCTTGAAATGGAACTTTAAATGACCACCGATGACTTGCCTACGAGCCACGCAGATGCTATGCTCTTACCTCCTTGGGATGCGCAGCATCTTTCTACTGTTTTGCTTTTAAATCAAATTAGGTAGTTTGGGCAAGTTTCAGATTCAGGTTAGGCCTTCCCAGGACCTCCAGGCTGCGAATGTGCTAGATCTTGGCCAACAGTGCCATCTGGTGGTTGGGATCCGCATGCGCACGCCAGTGAGGGCAGATCGCACAGAGTGACGTAATGGTCCTCACTTGTTCCTGGGGTGGGCTCCGCAGCGAGTCTGGTGTTGCCAGGTGTTTTGTTCCCCAGCTTTTCGTGTGAGTCATTGGCCAAGGGGTTACTTCATAGGACCAATGCTAGATGTTGTGACAGAAATTACCCTCTTTGCAATCTATTCTAGAGCTACTGAAGTTGAAGCTAATGGGACATAGGATATCAAAATGCAACCTCTTTGATTCACGGCCATAAAGCGCTAGTTACCTGACCTTCCCTATCCCAGTGAGGCAGGACGTGAATCCATGTCCCCTGCTTCCTGGCTGTGGAAGTGTTTTGCATTCCTATGCTCTCTTGGCCCAGCCAGCTCGCGCTGTCTCTGAGGACTGGAGAACACATTCCACACTGCCTGAAAAACTTTGAGGACAGCAATTCTCCCCAGGTTCGCCCTCAGTCCCTCAGTCCCCAGAGGACTTCCTTTTATTCCCTTCCTACCCAAGCCTGCACTGGCCCTCCCCCCTAGGGCTCTCTGGTATCTTCTGATCCCTCAGCTGTCTCTCTACTCTCTCTCCCTTACCTTGACCCGGGCCAGCTTCCTGTGGTTGCTTTTTCATCTTGCGCCCCATCCAGCCAAGACTAACTAACCAGACAAGGTCACCAAACTCTGCTGAGGGGCCAGCTGCAAATTTAAGATGTTGGACTTCAGGTGAGCCCTCACAGCAGCTCAGTGTTTTCAGCATTTGTTTATCCCTGCATTGCAGATATTCCAAATGTTTCCTTCTGATTTTTAGCTCCTGCCCTTCCAATAGCTCACAATTTGGGAAACAACTTCTGCTTTCCGGAGATAAAGTTTGCCTCATGTGAGCTTCCTCAATGTTGCCTCTTTGCCCTTATAATGTTCCTATTGTCTCCTATTTTTTCATTCTCTCTTACTTCAAGGGGGAAAAAATCCTTTGTCTTTTCCAAACCAAATGCATCTACTTTTACCTCTACCATAAAATATTGAGCCCAAAAAGAGCAGGAAAAAAAACCCAGAAGAGAAAATACATGAAGCAAAAGGAAACTTCAAGAAATTATCATTAATATTCTCAGACAAATTAATAAAAATATTCCATACATGAACAAAAAAGATGCCACGAGGAAAAGAATATTCAGAGGATGGAAAAGGTCTCTTGGAGATTAAAAAATATATGATAGCAACAATGAAAGATTCAAAAGGAGAGTTGGAATAAAAATTTAGGAAAGCCTTCCAGAAAGTAGAACAAAAAGGCAAAACAATTTTTAAAGAAAGAGTTAAAGAAACACCTATAAGATCACTCCAAGGGGCAAAATCAGCTACGTAATTTGAGGAATTCAGTGCAAAATGATAGTGTGGGGTCCTCCATTTAAAGGTCTTGAAGAGCCAGGGCTGTGGCTCACACCTGTAATCCCAGCACTTTGGGAAGCCTAGGCAGGCGGATCATTTGAGACCAGGAGTTCAAGTGCAGCCTGGGCAACATAGCAATAAAAAATCCTGGATAGACCACAAAAAATTTAAAAATTAGCTGGGTGTGGTGGTGCACACTTATAGTTCCAGCTACTTGGAAGGCTGAGGCAGGAGGATCGCTTGAGCCTAGGAGTTCGAGGCTGATGGGATTGTGCCACTGCGCTCCAGCCTGGGCAACAGAGTGAGAATCTGTTTCAAAAAAAAAAAAAAAAGAGTCTGAAGAATTCCAAGGCAGTGACCGTAGAACATCAAACCAAGCAGGGGCTGGAGCAGTGGACACAGCCCTTTGGTCCCTCCCTCAGTCCTCAAGGTTCAGGGATCTCAGCAAGCCATGCCATGAGGAATCCTTCTCATCAGAGCTTAGAACCACAGATCACTGCCTTGTAGATTGTTTTAAAGTGTGTGGAAGGCAAGGATGCCCTATCAGCCCTAAGGGCTAAATGCTGTGTTGTCCACATGTGGCTCCTGGCATTCAAATGTGGCTAGTCATTAATCATTGCATTGTATTGATTGCATGTTGAAGTGATAATGTTTTGGATTTATTGGGTTAAATTAATTTTTACCTGTTTCTTTTTACTTTTTAAAAATGCAACCACTAAAATCTTTTTTAAAATGTGGCTCCTGTTATATTTCTATTGGACAGTGCTGGTCTAAAGAGATTTATTACTGAGCCAGTCACTAACCTAGTTATTTCCGTGTTTTGTTTCTTGTTCTCTTATTACAAGGTTTCAGGGCAGCAGGCCTGGCCATGGCTCTATCCTTCTGTTTCCAAAGAAGAAACAGACACCACTCTAGGTACTTCAAAGTAAAGGAGATTTAATATAGGGAATTGGATTACCAAATTGTTATAAAGACTGGGAAAGCAAAAAGGGGAGGTAGTATTTCAAGAGATCCTGAGCTGAAGAAGGCTGTTAACACCCTGCAGGAGCTGATGCTCATGTGAGCCCACCCTGCTCTAACTCTGCAGTGCTGTCCAGCAGCCCCCAGAGTTCATAGTCAAGCTCTGCCTACACCTGGGCAGGAGCCTGTACCTGCTGCTGTTAGTATGTTGTTAGCAGTATCACAGGAGCCAACAGTCACCTTCTTCTATCACTGAACTGGAGTCACTGACACTTGCTAAGAGAAGGCCTGCCAAAAACTTAATGGCTTCCATCTTTTGGCACTTTCTAATTGCTGTGAATGCCTCCAATTGGCAGACCTAAGCAGAACTCAGCTGGAGGGAGTCCACGAAATGTATTATGGTTTGCAATCTTCCAGCCCTGATGGTGAAAAGGAGAGTATAGTAGGGTGAAGCACAAAAATCTGCTTCTATAGAATCTCTCCTAGCATATGAAATGGGTTGCTGAATGTAGTTGAATGTACTGCGAGGAAAATGTCTGGCAGAATGGGAATGAGTTGTTGTTAGCAGCACAGAAAACTAGGAGAGAGATAAAAAATAAAAAGTAAGTCGATTATAAACTCCAGGAAAAACAAAAAGTTGTACAGTAAAAGAAATATCGCCATAGTGCACTACTTGGTTCAGCTGTAAACGATGTTTCTGTGATCATAATATTATTAATTCACCAAAAATTATATATAATTTTATTGGGATGATGAAGCAAGCAGGAGAGTGCATGTGATCGACATAGGTGAATTTGAGATCTAACTCTTCATTTCCCATAGTAGGAATTTAATACATAAATTCAAACCTCAATAGGGAGAAAATCAAGAAATAGCAGTATAAGTGGTCATTTATATGCTCGAAGGTGTATCCCTAAGAAAATAGATGAATAGTTAAAATAGGGAGTGGGAATCTGGAAGGGGGTGGGACACAGGGCACCGCGGTTTGAGGATATAAACCCTAGGGAGTTATAGAATTTGTTTTAATAATGTGCATATATTCCTGTACATCAAATTCAATATATATAAATTTATACACAATACAATATTTATATACCCATTCCTGTATATAAAACTTAATGAGGAATTTTTAACTTCATAAATAAGGAAACCCTTTGTCCCTCAAAACCCTTTACTTCTCATAGAGCATTTATTATATACACAAATTTATGGTAATGACTAAAACAAAATGTCATTACTGTCAGAGTAAAGCAATGCTTGACAGCTCTGAGTGGTATGATTTATTTATGGAGAGAAAAGTTGACTGAGCAAGAAATACTCATGGTTATTGTTAGCCATATTTTTTACCATAAATTCATATACATCCAGTTATTCTATGGATGAGCAAATGTGGTTACAAACACCATTTTGAAAGGATATATGGAGAATGTTGTTTCAGTCTATCAGCCATGCTGAGAATGTTAGTTAGGTAACTGAAATCTATCTTAACTCTTTGAAGCTAAATTGTATCTGGACAGAGACATCTCCTGCTCACCAAATACCTACCCTCTCAGGGCTAAGTAGGGTCATGTGACTTATCTAAGCAACAGGTTATGAGTGGAAGTGATTTATATCCCCTCTGACCCAAAGCATCTAAGAGCCACTGCCCAACTTCCTGTCCGCCTCTCAACACCATGGGGAGTGCTGAGAAGGTAGTCGCAAGACCACGGAAGCATCTTGAGTTGCTGAGTTGACACGTGGAGGAAGGCTACCCGACCCATCAGCCACCAGTCAGTGGACTTTGAGTTGAGAAACAAACTTTTATTGCTTTAAACCCTTGAGATTTTGGCATGTGTGTGTTACTGAAACATATCCTGACACAACATTCTTTCGTATTGTTTTACTTCCTAAATAATTGTAGCGTGTGCTGTTTATGGAAACCACTGCACTAATCCACCATCATACATCCGTCACCTGGTGTATTTAAGCCATAACCCAGTAAAGCAATGGGTTTGTGCTGAGTCCCTCACGTTCTGTTCCACTAGCCTGCTAAGATGAATAACTTTAAGGTGATTGTTGAGGGACTGTCTTCGTTCAGGCTACCACAACAAACTACCATAGAATAGGGGCCATAAACAACAGAAATTTATTTCTCACAGTCCTGGAGTCTGGAAATCTGAGATTGAGGTGCCAGCACGGTCAGATTCTGGTGAAGGCTCTCTTCTACTGACTTCTCCTGTGTCCTTGCATGACAGAAAGAGGGTGATAGAGCTCTCTGGGATCCTTGTTCTTCCCTTTTATAAGGTCACTAATCCCACTCATGAGCCTCCACCCTCATGGCCTAATCACCTCCCTAAGGCCCCACCTCCTCACACCATCACTTTCCAGGTGAGTATCTCAATGTATGCATGGGGCAGGATGGCGGGAAGACACAGCTTTACCCCCGTAACAGAGAGGGAGGTACAGCATGTGGTCATGTGACAGATCCTTTCTCTGAGTGAAGTTAGCTCACCTTTGAGGGGACTGAACCTACAACTGAGTAGCCATTATATTCTCGCTAACTGGGATAACTCACCAAGGAAACAGAATGAAAGGGGTGAGACTGTTTACACTGAGTCGAACATTTCAATCAATCGATCAACCACTCAATAGCAGGAACCCGCAGCCTGCCGAGGTCAGTGCGGTGGCCGAGCATAGCATGAGGCTGAACATGAGCAGGAGACACATTTAACTTCCTCAGTGCAGGGAAGAAGAGCAGCCTTGGGGAAGCAAAGCTACAGGTTTCTGCAAAATCACATCTCAACAAATACGCAAGAATAGTCTTCAAATTTCATACTTGTGCTGAGGCTGAGGGTACAGGAGCCTGGGGCAGCCGCTCGGGTGGGGTCACAGGGGCAGCTCAGGAGGAGCCAGGGCACCAGCACCAGTAGAGGGTGGAGAGAATACCCAGCAGGTAAAAGGATGGCACGCAGGGAGGCGAAGGAAGGAGCAAGGAAGAGACAAGAGAGAAGTGGACAGGCGTGAAGGGCATGGGCACCTCCCGAGGGGGTAGAAAAGGAAGTGGGGTAGGGAGAAATCAGTGAGGGGCCTTGAAGTCCAGATGAGAGCCATTTAAGGAGAATTGTGTAGAGTTTTAGATAAAATGATCAGGGAAAGAGAAAGATTGTAGAGGTAGAGAAAGAAGACCAACTAGAATTTAATGCAATAATTCAACTATGAAATCATGAATTGGGGTGGTAGTTTGGGGTTAGAAGGGAATAAGGAAGTCCAGAAGAAAAACCGAAGGGAATTTGAATATGGGTTACACGGGAGGGTTGAAGCAGAGAGAGGCGATGTGACTGACCCCACGTTTTCAAACTTGGGGAAAATCGAAAGATGTCTACTTGGGGGTAACTGAGGAGCATTCAAATTGAACACTAGCAGTTCTCTGAAATCCCAAGGAGAAGAACAAATTAGATCTGAATAAAAGAGAAAGAAGAGCAGGTGGAGAAGAAAATGACCTTAATTCATTAGCTTTTGAGGCTAACAGATTAGCCTTCATGCGCCTAGTACAAAGACTAGCACCTGGAACCAACTAAGAATAGTTATTAAATGAGATAAAGGGTTAGTTCACAATGACTTAGCTTTCCTGGACGCCAGAGATGCCACCATGATCTGAAACTTCTCACTACGCACTGCAGAGACTGAGGTCTGCATTCCAGAATCACCCAAGGATTCTCAGGAGAAAGCTAACCCTAAGTGGGGAAGGAGCCCGGTTGAGTAGTACTGAGCACATGATAAAACCATGGGCATCAGAGGGAAGCTGTGATTCAGGGGAGATGGTTAAATTGTTTCCCACACACTTGGCTCGGCCCTTGTCGGGGTCCTGGCCACAGGGCTGTGAGTAGACCGAACGGGAGCTGCATCCTCACTCCCACAGCGGAGCGTAAGGGTAGACTGCGACACCCGTGCAGCTCTGGCAGCTCACGTCTCGGGCTGCCACCATGGAGGCAGGAGAAGTTCGTGTACCCAGCAGAGCAGGGGTGGGTGGCAATGTGCTGGCCCCTTGGAAGCACAGCGTGGAGGCTGCAGCCTTGTCGTGGCAGCGTAGAGATTGTGGAAAGAGATTTATTCATAAGTGCACTTGAAAATGCTCCCACCACCTCCCAGAAATACCAAAGAGGTAGGAAATGCAGCAGGGAGCTGAGGTCCGGGCATCAGTAAGCTGAGGCCATGCTAGACTCAGGCAGGATATAGTCCAAGCCTCTGTCCTAAAGTTCATGAAGCTGTGAAGGGCAGGACCGAAGCTGGTGCAAATTGCAAACATTTGGCGGTGCATTCCAGCCCAGAGTGGCCACTGCTGACCGGGGCAAGGGGAGAGGGTGCCGCAGTAGCCATCCAAAGCTTCTGATCAATAAAATGTACCCTGTATGTTATGTACAAGTTTTTGCCATGATAAAAAGAAATTTTCAAGAAATTGGTAAACACGTAACTGTACCACACAGAATCTATTGTATAGGCTTCTGCCCCATGCCCCAACCTGCCCTGCCTTCGCCTACCTGTGCAACTCACCATGCAGCCCAGAACCCTCTTCACCAACAGAGCCTCTATTTTGTTCTGGGTGGGAACATGCACATCCAGTCCTCTGGCTAGTGCGGGTCAGGGAAGGCCACACAACAGATTTCTGGGAGGATGCAGGAGTCTCCGGTTAATGCTTCTGTCCAGGGAGACTTTCAGAAAGGGGACAGGCTCCACTGGAACGTGCCTTTGCCTTTTGTCTCCCTGCTTCTTCTTGCAGGGAATGTGGACTCCCATGCTAAGCTGGAGTGACTGGTCGCCTTGTGGACACAAGACTATATGCCTGTAGGATGAAAGCCACATACCCAGGAAGGCCAAGCAGAGAGACAGAAGGGGCTTAGGGCCCCGGTGGTATTGTGGAGCCACTATACCAGTCCTGGGTTGCCTACCTCAAGATGCCGGGTTGTGAGAGAAAAATAATACTCCAATCAGGTTAAAGCCACCACGCTGGGTTTCTGTCACTTGTAGCCAATGCAGTGGCTGCCTTTACTCAAACGACTATCCATCTGAATGGCTCTATTCTCTCCTCTCACCTTCATAATTCCTTTGTATCCCACTGCAACCCACACCTCCCTCCCCGGCCATCCTGTGTAGGAGTGGTCCCTTCATCTAACTCCACGGTGTTAACTGGACGTGACATGTGAGCAGCCTTCCTGCCTCCCTGAATCTCCAGCGAGCTCTTCCCACATGCGTGATGCCTGCTCTCAACTGCACTGCAAGAGTCCGGTGACAGAGACAAAGCCTCACACTTATTTTTTTTTAACTTCCACATAATCCTTGTTCTTGGCAGATCGTGGTTCTCCCTGAGTGTTTCCCTTTAAAAACGTAATTCCAGAACATTTTTGCATTAAAGTTCATGACCTTTTTTGGTCTCGGCTGCAAACTTATAGTACACTAACAATGATTCACTCAGCATAATAACGCCAGACTCTAGCCCACACACCCAGCACCCGCTGCAGCTGGCTAAAACACCAGCTCTGGGGGCTTCCTTTATTTGAGCACCCCTAAACTGTTCATGAGAAAACTGTGGGTGGCTCACAGTCCTCCTTCTGACACCACCACCTCTCTGTGCTTTGAGTCCATCTGGCTTCTTACAGCCAAAACAGCACCCTGAATGACTGTCCCGGAATGTGCCAAAGTAGGCAGACAGAGAATGGTGAAGCCTCTTAAGAGACACTTGGATAATTTTCTGAAACATAATAGGCGTTCTTTTCTGGACGAGAATCCTTTATTTGCCCTTTGTGCTAGAGCAGGCTCCTTCTCTCCACCCGCTCTGCCCCCTGCCAGGGCTTCCCAGCGAGTCGTTTCCAGCAGCAGTAAACTGCCCGATGGCCCCAGGGAACGTGTTGCTCAGGATTGTTAATATATATCATTAGACGTTCCTGTCCAAAGTTAGATGGATCGTCACAGCGCAGCTGGGTGACATAGACACCTCCATCGTGCATGCAGCAGCAGTTTCATTGATTGTAATTTCCACAATGTTGCCTGACTGTGGAAGATTATCCGAGTACCCCAGGGTCTGTGTGTGTCCAGCCAGACAAGTGCTGCACAACTCTCATGGAACCCAGGTGCCGTGGACAAACCAAGCCAGCCATATCTGCGCACTGACTCCCCTGGTTGCTCCAGGCTGCTACATCTAAATTCGGACTCCAGCAGGACCTGCCCTGAAAAGGTCTTCAAGTTATTCCTTACCTGGCTCTCTGACAGGTGGCTCAAAGGGCAGGAGCCTTGTGGGAAGCTGCAGGCCAGCCGGGGAGCCACTAGGGGGATCCCTACTAACATCTGTCAGAGCCAGAGGGCTCAGTCTCCCAAGTTTTCTGGTATATTTGACACAACTTATCACACTACATTTTCTCCTTCCATAAAGATTTGGAGAGCAATAATAATGTGGCACATGTCAAATGAGGAGAAACATTGTTTTTTCCTCCATTAGCTTATGGAAAGAAATGGAATTTAACATCGGCCAGCAGTATCCAACTAAGACGGGGCTGAGCCGGAGCAGGGGGACCCCCTGGCAAAACTCAAGAAAGCCCCTAGAATGGCCCCCTAATACAACACATGCAGGTAACAGGGCATTCTCTGTCCTTGAAAAAGCAGGAATCTTGTTAGAGCTATCCAAATAGAATATTTCAGTAGGGAAGGCTAGGTGTTCTTTTTTTTTTATTATTAAAATTTTTATTGATACAATTGTAAATTCCCATGCAGTTATAAGAAACAATCAATAGATATTATTGTTTCTAATCAATAATTACTTGCTTTATTCATTATTGACCAATAACCAAGAGATCTCATGTATACTTTCCCCAGTTTCCTCCAATGTAACATTTTGCAAAACCGTAGTATAAATATAACAACCAGGATACAAGCCACTGATCTTATTTAGATTTCCCCAGTTTTACTTGTGTTCATGTGTGTGTGTTTAGTTCTATACAGTTTTATCACCTGTAGATTCGTGCATCCACCACCACAGTCAAGATACTAAACATTTCCAACACAACAAGGATCCCTCAGTTTATAACCATCCCACCTCCCTCCCACACACCCTGGAAGCCACCAATCTCTCCTCCACTTCTAAAATCTGGTCACTCCAAAAACACTATATAAATGGCAAAATATAGTTTGTTACTTTTCAGGATTAAATTACTCAGCACAATTCCCTGAAGAGTCACCCAGGTCATGGCAAATCGACATATGTATCGACAGTTCATTCCTTTACGTTTGCATGCAACTCAGTACGTCCAAACCTTAGTATGTTTAACCATTCACCTGTTAAAGTATATCTGGGCTGATTCAAGATTTGTCTATTAAACAAAACTGCTGTGAAAATTACTGTGATGGTTTTAGCACTCTTGGCTAATGATGTTGAACATTTTCACGTGCTTACTTTCCAACTGTGTATTTTCTTCAGTGAAATACCTCTTCACGTCTTGTGCCCATTTTCTAATTGGATTGTTTGTTTTGTGACTGTTGAGTCTTGAGAGTTCTTTATATAGTTTGTATACTAATCCTTTGTCAGATACATGGTTTGCAAATATTTTCTCCCAGTCTACAGCTTTGCTTTTCCTCCTCTTCAGGTGGACTTTCAAAGAGCAAAAGTTTTTCATCTTGATCAGGTCCAATTTATTGATTTTCCTTTCATGGATTGTGCTTGTGGTAGTAAGCCTAGCAATTCTTTGTATAGTCCTAGTCCTAAAGAGTTTATCTAATTTTTTCCTCATGGTTTTATAGTTTTACATTTTACTTTTAAGTCCATGACCCATTTTGAGTTAATTTTTATATTAGGTGTGAGGTGTAGGTTGAAGTTTATTTTTTTTGCCTATTGATGTCCAATTGCTCTAACACCATTTATTGAGAAGCTATCCTTTCTCCATTAAATTGTTTTTGTATTTTCATAAGTAGCCACTTGGGCAGACTTGTGTGGATCTATTTCCAGATTCTCTATTCTGCTCCATTCATCCATATGTCTGTTCCTCCACCAATATCACAATCTTGATTACTGTAGCTATATAGTAAGACTTACTCTCAGATATACTGATTCTCCTTTTGAGTCTTCATTGTCAAAATTGTTTTACCTACTTGAAGGTAAAGGAAGGGCCTGTGCCTTTCCATATACATTTTGGAATAAGCCTGTTTGTTTCTATAAAAAATTACCTTACTGATTTTGATAGAGATTCTATTAAAAGTGTAGGTAATTTTGGTATTAATATCCTTACTATGTTTAGTATCTCAATCCATGAACTTCTTTGTTTTCTTTCATCAGTGTTTTCTAATTTTCAGCCTACATATCTCATACATATTGTTATACCTAACATTTCATTTCTTAAGAGAAATTGTAAATGATATTGTGCTTTTAAGTTCAGTTTACATGTGTTCATTGCTAGTACATAGAAATGTGATTCAGTTTTGAACATTGATCTTCCATCCTGTGGCCTTACTGAAGCCACTTATTCGTCGTAGGAGTTTGGTTTTTGTAGATTCCCTGGGATCTTCTACATAGACAGTTATGTCAGCTGCAAATAGAGACAGTTTTTTCTTTTCCATTTGTATTTCTTTTCCTTCTTTTTCTTGTCCTATTCCAGTGGCTAGATCTCCCAGTGCTATGTTGGATAAGAGAAATAAAAGACATCTTTGCTTTTCTCTGATCTTAAAGGTAAAACATCCAGTCTTTACTATCAAGTATGATGTTAGCTATAGGCATTTTGTAGAAGCTATTATCAAGTTGAAATAATTCAATTCTATTCCTAACTTGCTAAGAGTTTTTGTCATAAAAGAGGGTTGGATTTTGTCAAATGCTTTTTCTACATTTACTGATATGATCATATGATTTTTGATTATGATATGATAGATTACATTGATTTTCAAATATTGAACTAGCCTTGCATAGCTGGAATAAATCCCACTTAGTCATGGTATATAATTCCTTTTATACATTGTGGGATTCAGTTTGCTAATATTTTGTTGAGGATTTTCACATCTAAGTTCATAAGAAATATCAGCCTATAGTTTTCTTTCTTGGTACTGTCTGGTTTTGGCATCATGTAATATTGGCCTACAAAAATGAGTGGGGAAGTGCTACTTTCCCTTCTGTTTTCTGGAAGAGATTGCATAAAACAAGTGTTAATTCTTCTTTGTTTTGTAAAATTTTTCAGTGTGCAGGAAAGAGTTAAAATATCTGAGACTGCTATCCTTACAAAGGCCTGTTTGCAAGGTTGCCCTTGGGAACAAGTATCCAGGAACTTGTTTGATAAATAGTTCCCTATAGTGATATAACACTTTCTCTGAATGATAAGCGTGATTCAGTGTGCCTAGACTGCTAGTACAATGTGGCTTATCTTGAACCCATCTTTCTTTCTGAGTGTCTGGAATTGCAGTGACTATGGTCAGTAGCACAGGTACTATGAACCTGGAGGGGGACTTGAGGGGGTCTTGAGGGGACCCCCAGCACATGCAGTAAAACCCTCTGGGCCTAGAGATTTCTTTTTTAGGATGGTTTTAATTACAAATTTAACTTGAAATTGTTAATGGGTACAGGGATTTTCAGATTATTTATAGTAGTCCCCTCTTATCCAGGGGGGATGCATTCCAAGACCCCCAGTGGATGCCTGAAACCAAGGATAGTACCAAACCTAATGTATGTATGCATGTGTATGTGTATATATGTATACTATGCACAAATTTCTTTTTTCTTTTTCACAATTTCTTGGATAGAAGATTCGTTCTTACCATAGATATTAGCAACCTCAGCATACAATTTTTTCTCCTTTCTTAAGTCAAGAACCTGCACTTTTTCACTTAAAGGAAGCAATTTATGGATTCTCTTTGGCATGCACAAATTGTCAGCATCACTACTCTCGCACTTTGGGGCCATTAGGAAGTAAAATAAGGGTGACTTGAACACAAGCACTACCATATCGTGACAGTTGATCTGACAACAGAGATGGCTCCCAAGTGACTGATGGTCGGGAGTGTAGACAGAGTGGATACACTGGACAAAGGTATGATTCACATCCCAGACAGGACAGAGCAGGAGGGTGTGAAATTTCATCACACTACTCAGGACCACATGCAGTTTAAAACATATGAATTTTTTATTTCTGGATTTTTGCACTTAACATTTTTGGATCATGGTTAGCCACAGGTAACTGAAACTGCAGAAAGCAAAATTGTGTTGATAAAGGGAGACGACTGTATTTTATCTTGTCTGAGTTTTGGTAATTTGTCATTTTCAAGGGCTTCCAGCTTTTTCCAAGTTTTCAAATTTATGGGCAAATTGATAGTGTTCTCTTGTTATCTTTTCAGTGGCTGCCGGGTCCATAGATCCCACTTCGTTGACAGTACTGGAGGTTGGCATATTCATTCTTTTTGTGTTTGTCAACCTTGATAGAGATTTTTCAACTTCGCTGATCTTTTTTTTCAAAGAACCAGCTCTTTGTGTCATAGATTTTTTCCATTATTTTCCTATTTTCTATTTCACTGATTACTGCTCTTATCTTTATTATTTCCTTTGTTATACTTGCTTTGGGTTTATTTTGCTCTTCTTATTTTGGTGTCTTGAAGTAGGAATATAAGTTATTGATTTGAGACCTTTCCTCACTATAATATAAACATTTGGAGCTACTATGTAATTTCCCTCTCAGCACTGCTTTAGCTGCATCTCATTTTTTTTGATACCTTGTGTTTTCATTTTCATTCAGCTCTGTGGGTTTTTTCTTAATTTCTTTTGAGACATCCTCTTTGACCTTTGGATTATTTATTTATTATTATTTTTTATTTCAAAACATTACGGGGGTATAGACACTTTGGTTTTATAAATTGCCCTTGCACCGCCAGAGTCACAGCTACAAGCATGCCCATTTCCCAGACAGTGCACACTGCACCAGTTAGGTGTGGATTTACCTATCCCCTCCTCCCCGAACACCTGCCCGATATCCAATGAATGTTATTTCCGTATGTGCATATGTACTGATCGATTAGTACCAATTTGATGGTGAGTACATGCGGTGTTTGTTTTTCCATTCTTGTGATACTTCACTTAGAAGAATGGGCTCCAGCTCCATCCAGGATAATACAAGAGGTGCTAGATCACCATTGTTTTTGTGGCTGCGTAGAACTCCATGGTATACATATACCACGTTTTGTTAATCCACTCATGTATTGATGGGCACTTGGTTGTTTCCACATCTTTGCAATTGTGAATTGTGCTGCTATAAACATTAGAGTGCAGGTGTCTTTATTATAGAATGTCTTTTTTGCCTCTGGGTAAATACCCAGTAGTGGCATTGCTGGATCTAATGGTATTTCTACTTTTAGTTCTTTGAGGTATCTCCATAGAGGTTGTACTAGTTTGTCCCACCAGCAGCGTAAGAAGTGTTCCTATCGCTCTGCATCCACGCCAACATTTATTGTTTGGGGACTTTTTCATAAAAGCTATTCTCACTGGAGTTAAGTGATATCTAATTGTGGTTTTGATTTGCATTTCCCTGACGATTAGAGATGTTGAGCATTTTTTCATGTTTCTTAGCCATTAATCTATCTTCTTTTGAAAAGTTTCTGTTCATGCCCACTTTTTAATGGGGTTGTTTGATTTTTCTCTCTTGCTGATTTTCCTGAGTTCTATATAGATCCTAGGTATCAGCCCTTTATCTGATGTATAGCATGCAAATATTTTCTCCCATTCTGTAGGTTGTCTATTAGCTCTAATAATAGTTTCCTTGGCTTTGCAGAAGCTTTTTAATTTGATGAGGTCCCATTCTTTATTTCTGTTGTTGCTGTGATTGCTTTTAGGGTCTCCTTCATAAATTCTTTGCCTAGGCTGATGTCTGTAAGAGTTTTTCCAACATTTTCTTCTAGAATTCTTATGGTTTCATGCCTTAGGTTTAAGTCTGCTTTCATCATGAATTGATTTTTGTGAGGGGTGAGAGATGTAGATCCTGCTTCAGTCTTCTACATTTGGCTATTCAATTTTCCCAGCACCGTTTATTGAATAAGGGTTCTTTCCCCAGTGTATGTTTTTGTCTGCTTTGTCAAAGTTTAGATGGGTATACAAGGATTATTTTATATCTGGGTTCTCAGTTCTGTTCCATTGGTCTATGTCTCTGTTTTTGTGCCGGTACCATGCTGTTTTGATTATTATAGCCTTCTAGTATAGCTTGAAGTCTGGTAAATTGGTGCCTCCCAATTTGTTCTTTTTGCTTAAGGTTGCTTTGGCTATATAAGGTCTTCTCTGGTTCCATATGAAACATAAAATTATTTTTTCTAGATCTGTGAAAAATGATGTCAACAAACTCATAGCCAACATCACACTGAACAGGGAAAAATTGAAAGCATTCCTGCTTAGAACTGGAACCAGACAAGGTTGCCGTCTGTCACTGCTTCTATTCAACATAGTGCTGGAAGTCTTAGCCAGAGCAATCAGACAAGGGAAGGAAATCAAGGGCATCTAAATGGGGGCAAAAGAGGTCAAACTATCACTCTTTGCTGATGATATGATCTTATATCTAGAAAACCCCAAAGATTCTGCTAAGGGGCTACCAGAATCGATAAATAAATTCAGCAAAGTCTCAGGTTACAAAATCAGTGTATGGAAATCAGCAGTATTCCTATAGGCCAACAACAGTCAAACTGAGAACCAAATCAAAGACTCAATACCTTTCACAATAGCAACAAAGAAAACAAAATACCCAGGAATATATTTAACTAAGGAGGTGAAAGACCTATATAGGGAGAACTATGAAACACTGAGGAAGGAAATAGGGAAGTAAGTAAACAGGTGGAAAACCATACCATGCTCATGGGTTGGCAGAATCAACATTGTTAAAATGTCTGTACTATCCACTGTTAAAATGTTTATACTGTCATTTTAATATAGAATCTACAAATTCAATGCAATCCCTATTAAAATACCTTTGGATTCTTTAAAAGTGTGTTGTTTAATTTCCACGTATTTAGAGATTTTCCTGTTGTCATTCTGTTACTGCTTTTTACTTTGATTCCATTATGGTCAGAGAACACACTCTGTATAATTTCAATTTGTTTAAATTTTCTGAGATTTGTTCCAGAATATTCTCTATCTTGGTGACTGCTTTGTGGAAGTTTTTTAAAAAGTATATTCTGATGTTGTTGGGTGGAGTGTTCTCTATATATCAATTATGTTCTGTTGGTTGATAATATTTTTCAGATGTTCTATATCCTTACATTTCTGTCAATTGCTGAGAAGGGGATTCATAAAGTCCTGTGATAATAGAAATGTTCAATATCTACACTATGATAGCCACTAGCCACATGTGGCTATTGAGCACTAGAAATGTATAAACTGTAGAGTTATAAACTTCAATAACTATTACTATACAACTTCACCCTTTATACATGGGGAAACTGAGGCTCATGGAGGTCAGTTACAGCCTTTAAAAGGCAGAGCTGGGCTTGAAACCAAGTCTGCCTGTCCCTAGAATCCACACCTCTTCCACTACAGCTTCCCACCTCCTGTGAATAGATCCAGACTCCCGTCTCTGAGGTCAGAGGGGCACACTTTCTAGAAATTGAGCTAAACTGGCCTCAGGTCTCACTTTCAGGATTCTCCTCCTTGTTCAGATTTGGGCAGCAGTGAAGCATCTGGGGTTAAACCAGGGCAGGTGTTGACCAAGGACTCCAAGTCCAAGCAAACTCTGAACTGTCCACCCAGAGCAGAGGTGAGGAGACCCAGCTGAGCAGCACCCTCTCGTCCTGCCTGTCACCACCTCATCTCCTTGGAGTCACATCCTGTGCCCAACCTGAGATTTTCCTCCCTGCTCCCCAGCCAGCCTTCCTCACCTGAAGTGAGGATCCCCCACCTTTGGTACAAACAAATACAGGTAAGTAGAGGTGGCTGGAATTGGAAGAAAGCTGAATGGGGTGAGGTTGTGATGAAGAAATGGTGTTACTGGTGACAGTACAGCCTGGGTGGGGTGGGGGGTTGGAGGAGAACCCTGAGCCTGTTCCTGATTATTAGACACTGGAAAAAGCTGGAATGCATGTAGACAAATTCCCCTCCAATCTCATTGTCACTAAGCCCAAACTGAGTCACTTATTAAAACCAAATTTTAAAATTCTTTTAAATCTCTTTCATCCTGGAGGGAAAAAATCATGCATAGCTGGTGCCCCCTATAATAATGGCTACAATTAATATGTGAAGGCCTGTGCAATTTGAAATATAATAGACTGGAGACATGGCTGGGCCTTGGCTCTTCAGCCTTTGGCTTCAGAACAAAGACTGCAGGTTTGAGAGGTGATGATACCGCATCAAACCCAAAGGCCACCTTTTGTCAGCTCCTCTGTTATATCTTTGTCTTCAATGTCCTGTGGGTGCCAACTTTTGGGGAAGCTGTTACATTTAAAAATCAACTCTCCCAAGTTTGGCTATAAATGTCTTATATAAACCAAAGATGAGAAACACATTTCTTTTTCACTGGTCTCATTTGTCTAATAAATGCCTTAGGGACTCACAGCTCAATCAATGCTTCCAATCTCCTGAAATTAAATTATCTTTCTTTGGTAAGCTAGATAAAAATGACTTAAGTAGGTGGAATAATTTGGCTCTTATCTTAGTGTTATTGAGTAAATGGCATTATCATCAGTGTTTTTCCCCATCTGCGTTATTTATTCCAAGAACAACCTGGGGTTTCTGGGAAAAAAAGAGAGAGAGAAAGAGAGAGATTATTTCACTAAAGAATACATTTCCAAAATAATCATACTCAGTAACTAGAGGTCGATCCCATTCACCCTTTGAAGTGAAAGTATAAACTTGAGGCCAGCGGGCTTCACCAAATGCAAATGGATTGAGTCTCCCACCAAATCACAATATTCATAGTAAATAATAAATTTAGGGCATTCTTATATAATACATTATAAACACATAAATTAGAATTACAGAAGAAACTTAGAAAAACTTCTCCATCCTTTGATAAAAATAGACTATCTTAATACATTTCATTTATGTGTTTATTGTACATACATATACGTAATAACTATTCTATATTAGACTCAAGGCCAGACTCTATGTATATAAAGATGAATAACTCAGAGGCCTTAACTCATACAGCATATAGGTGGAGAGCTATGCATATAAATAAATAATATTGATAAAATGTGGTAAGTGCTATAGTCGAGATATATAACTTGCCCAAAGTGGGAAGGAGTCTGGGATGTGGGTAAACATGCATGACACATATTCTAGCAGCACTGTCCAATAGAAGTTCCTGTGACGACAGAAATGTTCAATATCTTTATTCTATCAATGAATATCACAATTCTAAAGCAATGGTGCTCAAACCTTTAGTATGCACCAAAACCACCCAAAGACCTTCTCAGTTCTAATTCAGTAGGTCTGAGGTGGGACCCAAGAACTTGCATCCTTACAAACCCCAGGTGACCGGTGCTGCTGGCCCGTGGATCTCACTCCGAGCAGCACCATTCTACAGAGCTCCAGTCCTGGGTGATCAGCGACATCTGTCCTTTGCCACAGGTGGACTCACTGGGAAGGGGATGAAGTCAGCCACCCGACCTCACCTCCAGTGCTCCCTCCCAGCCCTGGCTGGTGGTAAGGGGTGGCGGAGGGCATCTCAGGACTGGTGCTGCTGGGATATTGGATTGGGCACCCATTCTGTGAGTCAGGTGAGGTGTGTTTTTGTGGTTCCCAGTCACTTCTGCGTATAGAGTCACTGCCGGTGGTTCTGGTGGAGGAATTGCTTCCAGAATGCTCCTACACCAAACTGTGTTGACCGTCAACACTGACTAAAGGTTCAAGCCCAGAGGTCATTGTCTTACAGACTCTCCACAGCACCACACCTCAGAGGTGTGCATTTCACCGGGGAGAAACAGGCTTAGGTGGGATGTGTGGGAAACGTTTCCAATCAGCAGACTTCTGTCGTTGGAAATGGAGGATTCAATCCTTACAGGCACCTCTGCAAAAGGAAAGTGCTCTCAGATTATAAATATACTTGATGATTCTGCTAATACAATTATAGACAAACCATCTCTTTTTCCCCCTTTCTGGTAAAGAGAGTGGAGTTTTCGATAAAGCTTGAAAACACCATTTTACCTGCAATTTGGAAAGAGGTTTTGAAATGAATTGATAAAATGAGTGAAATATTACCAAGTCCCAACCTGAGTATAGAAAGTGGCATCTATTGTGATTATCACTAAGTCTATTTCTCACAAAGCTACGAAAAAATTCCAGCTAAGAATTAATGGAATAAAAAGCAGAAGCCACAGGTTGAGCAATCCAACCAGGATTGGGAACTTCTCAATTGGTATGGAGAAATAATTGTAGCAAAAAATTTTTTTCTTTATAGTAAACCAAAAGTAGTGATACATTAAGAAGAAGTGATACATTTGAGTCCAAGTAAAGAATAGGCTCTCTGGCTTGTTTGATATTTCGGTTAATGAAGAAAGAGTCCAGTAAGCAGAATGAGAAAAGACTAAACTCTTAGTGAATTGGCACAAACCACCAATGTCAACAGTGGCCACCTACAAACTCCTAAGAAGCCACTCAAGAAGGTCTTGATAGAAAAAAATGGTTTATGAGTGTTGCCAACCCAGATTGTTTTGGAGATTAATTAATATGAAAAAAGTTGAAAAGTCCTTAAGTCTTACAGCTATTGTATAAAAGAAATTCAATAGTCATTTGCCCAGATTTGACAATAATACTAAAAATTTACCAATAACTAACTGGGAAACTAAAAAATCAATTTTTGTAAACTATTGATAATGATAATAATCAATTCAATCAACAATGCTAGAGGAAAGACTAAATTATCTTCCTATATCTCTTTATAGGAAAATATTACAAAACCATCATCTGAAGGGAGAAAAGCCAAAAAAAAAAAAAAAAAAGGAAACCTTAGGAGAAACCGGCACTGGGATGTGGGTAACCTGCATGGCACATATTCTAGCAGCACTGGTGGTAAGGGGTGGCGGAGGGCATCTCAGGACTGGTGCTGCGGGGATATTGGATTGGGCACCCATTCTGTGAGTCAGGTGAGGTGTGTTTTTGTGGTTCCCAGTCACTTCTGCGTATAGAGTCACTGCCGGTGGTTCTGGTGGAGGAATTGCTTCCAGAATGCTCCTACACCAAACTGTGTTGACCGTCAACAGAGGAAAACCAGACAGTTAACTAATTAAAATGTTATTTGTATATTTTTTTAAATGTTTGTAGCATTTGTCAGTGTTTTAAATGTAATGATTTAAATTTAATGTTTCATTTCTTTTATGATTTTAAATATTGGATTTAAACATTCATTTGTATTTGCAATTTTGCACTGTTTTTCTTCAAGAGGACTCACCCATTGTAAAAGCTCTGTGCTCCCCAAAACCTGGACCCACCCTTGCCCTTCTCCACGTCATTTTGAAGTGAATTGAAATAAAGCTTTCTTTCATCATTGTACCCTCAGCACGTGCCACAGTGCCAAATGCACAGTAGGTGCTTAGTAAAAACTTGTTAAAGAGTAAACGAACAGTAAAGCCCAGATTCAGATCGTAGCGAGGGATCCTGCCAGACGGAGCCACAGCACCAGGGGGGCTGCTGGAGCCGGTCAGGGGAAGCTTCTTTTTATACACTCCAGTTTGCTTCTCCTCATTAACCCAGATTTATTGATCCTCTGAGGCACTCTGTTGGTTCTTAAGGTCTAAACTTGTATATGACAGTCCCTCTAGGAACTCTGAATGCAGATGAGAGGACAGACCTATGCAAAATCCAGCACAACTTTGATGAGTGCCAAGCCATGAGTGCAGAGGAGAGAGACCCTTAGGTGTGGCTGGGAAAGCAGCTGTGAAGCAGCGGGAGGGAGGGAGCCGGGGAAGAGTGGCATGGACAAGGGCAGGGCTGGGAGCTGCCAGGGCCTGCTCCAAAAGGGAAGAGAAGCAAACCACGTGGTGTGAACACGGTGGCCTGTGGGGAAGGGTGGGAAGATCAACATTGGGAAAATCAACTCTGAAAGCCAAGAATACCAGAGCAAGGAGTTTGGCCGCCAACCTAAAGGTAGACGAGAACATGCAAAGGGTTCTGTGCACAGGGAACGAGTGTCTGGTGAGGTTCAGGGTACGCTGTCCCCGTGGCCCAGAGAAGGGCTTGGAAAGAGACACCCCAGGCAGGGCGACCAGACTGGAGGCTATTCCACTAGCTCAAGCGCAAGGCCATAGGCGCCAGGACTGAAGAGGGGGCAGTGAGAATGCAGAGGAGGGATGGAGCTGAGAAATGATGAAAAAAAGGCTTTGATGTGTGTGTGTGTGTGTGTGTGTGTGTGTGTGTGTTACATTCATTGAATGCCTACTATGCAGCAGGTGTTTGTCATGGAATACTTCTCTGAATCCTCAAACAAAGCTGGGAAATATAGAGATCCTCATCCTTGTGGCACATACGAGGAAACTGAGGCCGTGTGTGGAGATTCACCTCCAGGCACAGAAGTCAAGCCCAGTGTTTCACAGGCAGGACATATTCTTTTCTGGCTCCTGCTCTTTGCACTCACTGCAGTGAGGAAAGGAAGACGTAGAGTAGGAACAACTTCTGAGTCTGCACCATGGCAGCAGCGGTTGAGTGGGAATAGAGGGAGGTGTGCCAGAGAGCTGGCTGGGGAGGAAGAAGAGGAATGGCCTGTTTAAAGGGAATCTTTGGGAGGCAACAATTTCTATTTGAACAGCTGGAGTGCTGCTTCACTCTCCTCCTTCTTCCAGCCTGACAAGTATTTTGAGCCCTGGGACTTTGAGAGAATCACTCCCCAGCTGTCCCTGACATTTTAAAATCTGTTCCCAGTTTGAATCAAGTGGAGCCTTTAGTCTTGGACATGAAGGTGATTGCAAAAAGGTTGCAGACAGCAGTGTATTTCCACTTTTTGTTGCAACTGACCTTCTAGACAAAAATGGTCAATACAAACAGTCTTCCCCTGTCTTCAGTGAAGGAAAGTCCGGAGATTGAGGCAGAGCCATTGAGAGTTAGATGGCCTCATCTCTAAACTCCAGGAAGGGTTTGGTTCTGCCCTTTTCCCCAAAGAACTAAGCTGTGGGCATATATGAGGTTAAACTAATAAAATGCCAGTAATTCCTTCATGGATGACCCTCCATTTTCTCCAACTGTTTGAAGCTTTATCCTTGGAGAAAATTCAAACACTGGGGTATGTTCAGGAGAGATGTTCTTCTCTGTTCCATAGAGGAGGAAATATTTAAGTATTTCCACAATTTACATTTTAACGAAGACATGTTGATTTGTTCAAATATCTCCTGACAAATTGGTTTTAATGTTTTATGTTAATCTGTCAAAGACAACTCACCACAGATGAAAAACAACCCCCTCTTGCAAAAGTCAAGAAAGCTGATCACTTTAAAATTTCCTCTTGTCATGGACAATGTGAAAATTAAAGAAAAAACAAAAATGGTGATACTACAACAGGAAGCTGACTTTGAAGATCCTCCAAACCTTCTTTAAGGTTTGATAAAATAACCTGAAAGTGAAAGTAACAATCTATATTTGTACCAACTAGTTGAACGCTATTTTTAATTTTTTTTAAATTGCGCAAATGCTGTATAGTTACTGTGAAAGATACGAATATTACAGAGTACAGAACTAGAGTATCCGTTTCTTTGCTGCATATCTCAGAATGTCATACTGTTGTAAAAATTAATATAAAATTTTTGGAATAAATTTAAAGTATATATTGCAGGGATAATGTAAAGAACTTAGACTGTATTATTATAGGATCTCTCAGGTCTCTGAGCCACTATAAAATGTCCCTGGAGTCCTTGGTTCAGCTCAAAACACCTTTTTTTTTTATATAGGGTCTTACTTTGTTGCCTGGGCTAGAGTGTAGTGGCACCATCTTAGTTCACTGGAACCTCAAACTCCTGGGCTCAAGCAATCCTCCTGCCTCAGCCTCCCGAGTAGCTGGGACTACAGTCATGCACCACCATGCCTGTTTAATTTTTTTAATTTTTTTGTAGAGATAGGGGTCTTACTATGTTGCCCAAGCTGGTCTTGAATTCCTGGCCTCAAGGGATCCTCCTGCCTTGGTCTCCCAAAGTGCTGGGATTATAGGCATAAACCACTGCATCTGGCCTCCAAAAATACCTTTTGAGGTGATGATCAGTATTTCCAAAATGCTTGCCCACAGATACATAAAACACTTTTACCAGGCCCAAGCAAAATAAGAAAAATAAGAATCATTTAAATGTCAGTGTGGGGTTACCAACTGTCTTGATTGTGAAGAACTCTCCTTAATCTGAGAATGCATTTTTCTTTCCCCTTTTTTGGTGTTAAACTATCCTTTCTTTAAAAAGCAATTACAGCAATAGTAGATGATAGTTTGGAATGTCTTTTCTAATGCCATTTATTGCAAAATAAAAAGTTGTCAATCCTAGTTTAGCCCAATTTTTTAAAAACCATTTTAATGATTTTTAAGTATACAATTCAATGGCATTACCTACATTCACAGTGTTGGGCAGCCATCAGGACCACTTCTAGAATTTTTTTAATCACCCCAAACAGAATCTCTATAACCATTAAACAATAATTTTTCACTTTTCCCTCCCCCAAGCCCTTGGAAACGTCTATTCTACTAAAATTTGCCTATTTTAGGCACCTCATATGAGTGGAATCATACATTTGCTTTTGTGCCTGGCTTATGTAACTGAACATAATGTTTTCAAGGTTCATCCATATTGTAGTGCATCATAATTTTATTCCTTTTTAAAGCTGAATAACATTCAGTCGTCTGCATGTACTACATTCTGTTTATCCATTCATATGTTGATGAACATGTGTGTTCTTTCTACCTTTCAGCTATTGTGAATAACGCTATAAATGCTGTTCTATATCCTTGCCAACCCTTGTTCCATTGCTTTTTTACTAGCCATTCTGAAGGATACAAGGGGTATTTCATTGTGGTTTGAATCCACATTTCTCTAATGAGTAGTGATGTTGAGCATCTTTTTATGTTATAGATTTTCTTTGGAGAAATGCCTATTCAAGTCCTTTGCCCATTTTTAGTTGGATTATTTGTTTTGTTGTTGAGTTGTAGGAGTGCTTTATATATTTGGCTGTGAATCCCTTATCAGATATATGATTTGTAAATATTTTCTCCTATTCTGTGGGTTGCCTTGTCACTCTGTTGATAGGGTCCTTTGATGTCTAAAAGTTTTGAATTTTTATGAAGTCCAATTTGTTGATTTTTTTCTTTTCTTGCTTGTGCTTTTTGGTGTCATATCCAAAAAATTATTGCCAAATGCAATGCCATGAAGATTTCCTCCTACATTTTTTTCTAAGAGTTTTTATAATTTTAGATCTTAAGTTTGGGTCTTTGACCTATTTTGTGTTAATTTTTGCTTGTGGTATGAGGTAAAGGTCCAACTTTATTCTTTTGCAATTCTTTATCTAATTCTATTCTTTTGGTATGTGGATATCCAGTTTTCCCAGCACCATTTGCTGAAAAAACTATCTTTTCCCACTGAATGGTCATGGCACCTCTGTTGAAATTCACCATATATGTAGGAGTTTGTTTCTGTGCTCTCTGTCCTATTCCGTTGGTCTATATATGGTACCTGTCTTTATGCCAGTACCACATTGTTTTGATTATCCTAGCTTTGAAATTAGGAAATGTTCTTGTTTTTCTTTTTCAAAATTGTTTTGACTCTTCAGGGTCTCTTGAAATTCCATATAAATTTTAGCATGAGTTTTCTCTATCTCATATATTGGATTTAGCTGACAAGGACTTTAGAATAACTATTATAATTATGATTAAGGACTTTAAAGAAAAGACAGAACATAAGGGGTGAACAGATGGGTGGTCTCAGCAGAGAAATTGTAACAAGGAGCCATCACATGAAAATTTTCAAGTTAAAAAATATATTGTTAAAAATAAAAAACTATTAATATGTTTTGAATTTCAAATAGAAAATTTCCAAACTAAATACAAAGATAAATAAGGTGAAAAAAATCGACAGAGCCTCGGTCTGTAATATCACACTGTCTAACACACAAGTAATCAGAGTCCCAGACAGAGAGGAGATAAGTAATGTAGCAGAAAAATATTTAAAGAAATAATAGTCTAAATTTTTCCAAAATTGTAAGTAATTCATTTCACAGCTCTAGGAAGATCAAAGAACTTCAAGTAGGATAAGCACAGATAAAACTATACAAGGTATATAAAGTCAAACTTCTGAAAACCAAAGACAAACAGGAAATCTTCAAAGCAGTTAAAGAAAAAAGAACCATTAGATACAAGGGAACAACAATAAAAATGATCCCTAACTTCTCACCATATCCAATGTAAACCAGAAGACAATGTAACATCTTTAAACTGCTGGAAGAATAACTGTTATCTGGAATTCTGCAAACAATTAAAGTATTCTTCAAAAATAAAAGAGAAATAAAGATGTTTTCAGATAAATAAAACCTGACAGAGTTCATTACCACCAGATCTGTACTTCAGAAAACATTAAAAGAAGTTCTTCAGGTGGAAGGGAAATAATAATAGGTGGAAACTAAAATTCTTACAAAAGAATACAGAACACACAAAGGGGTAAATATGTGGATAAATATGAAAATCATTTTTCCTCATTTGTTAGTTTCTTTAAAAGGCAATTGGCTGTGGAGAGAGGCAGTCTGCCAAGGGCCAAGAGCATCTGTGCAAGATCTTACAGCATGTGCCAGACTGCAAGACTGATCTGTCTTCTGATAAGGAGCAGATTCCATAGCTAATCGCAGGGTGAATAAGTAGCAAGGCAGTGACAGCGTGAACACTGGGGAAACTGCTCCCTTACGAGTGGTAGGAAGACTGGCTCATTGGCTGCTTTCTACAATGTTTACTGCTTGCTCAAAAAGTGCTAGGCCTCAACCCCAGGTTCCTTAGCGGCATCACAAACCCTCTGCATTTGTAGCATCCATCTGGGCCCACCACATCGCCCATGTGGGACTTGGAGGCAAGGGGAATCAGTAGCAATGCAAACATGCTCATGCTCAAGCCGCTCATTGCTCTGCAAGTAAAGAAGTCCTTTGTCTCTGACCGAGGAGTCTCATGTCTGCTGTCAACATCCCTGAGACAGTAATAGGTTACCTATGAGCTTGCAAGAAGGATGAATTCGCTGACCCTTCACGATTCTTAACAACTAGTTAAGAAAAAAATAATGACAATGTATTGTGAGGTTTATCACGTATATAGAAGTTAAATATGTGCAACAGAACAAAGAATGGAAACAGTTAAAAGGAAATGTATTATTGCAAGTTTCTTATGGATGCATTTTATAATCCCCTAGAGCAGAAACATAATATAAACCACAAATTTAAAATTTTCTAGCAGCCATATTAAAAACATAAAAGAAATGGAATAAATTAATGTTATCATCATATTTAACCTAGTATCTTCAAAATACTATAATTTCAACATGCAATCAACATAAAAAATTTATCAATGAGATATTTATTTTATACTCTTTTCATACTAATTCTTCAAAAGCCAATGTGTATTTTAAACCACCAGCACGTGCCAATTTATTTTAGCCACATTTAAGTGCTAATGGTGCAAATGGCTAGCCTATTGCCAGCACGGTCTTAGGACAACCACTAACAACATAAAACAAGGAACTATAGCTAAAAAGCCAACAGAGGAGATAAAACAGAACACTAAAGGGATACTGTGTTAATCCAGAAGGAGGCAGGAATGAATAAAAAGCAAAACTTACAACAAATTGTAGAAGACTTGCCATATAATTGTGCAGCTTAAGAATTGATCTTGGGGGAAGGAATATGTGCCCAGCCCAGAGCAGTGTAAGAGTCATACGTTCCGGCTTAGGTTCACCTAACAAACAGGGGTGCTGCTTGAAGGCATAACAAAGAGTTTGAGCTTCTGCACGTAAGCGAATGTTGCCCAGCCCCACAGCCCTGGGGTCTGGAGGCCACTTGATAAACACCTTGCCCTTATGGGTTACCGCCTGAGCTCATGGGATGGCTGTTATCCGACGACGGGTAATCCCCTCATGCAGAGGGGGGTCAACCTAAGACAGGCACAGTCGCGGGGGGGCCAGGCTGGAAGGAATGGGAACAAAGTTCCCCTTTTGTGGCTGCATTGCTTGTCTGTGCTTATCTCAAACTCTGGCTTATGGCCCTAGGCTTAAGCAACCCATTAAGACCCTGAGTCATGGGACATCTGTGTCCTTAGGCTACGTGTTCCGGAATCTATGGCCATTGTTGCAATGCCTGGGTGGTCACGTATAAGGAAGTAACTTTGATTTTTTGACTATAAGAATAAAGTGACTGGGGCATTCGGCGCTGCAGTCTTGTACCGTCTTTATGTGTGTCAGTATCTTTCTTTGTCTGTCTCTTTGTGTTATATGTCCATCCTCCATCCTGCAAAGGGGCCACGTCAACAAATAACATTTCTAGGCATGAAAGATTAATCTCCTTTCATCTCCAGCTGGGATAGGGTACAAGAAATGTGGGCAAGAAGGATGGAGGAATATGCACAGAGTTTTAGTTCTAAACTGGCCAGTAGTATGCTTTGTGAATTCGAACAAGAAACCTAATCTTTCTCATTCTACATTTATTCCTTTATCATATAGCTTGTTTATCTTCTAATTCATTCACCTGAATCAATAGAGTGTTATAGTTAGGAAAATGGATTTGGATACTATGCCTAGGTTTGAATCTTGGCTCTGCTATTATGAGAACTTGAAAAAAATTACTTAATAACTTTAAACTTCAGTTTCCTCATTTGCACAATGGGTATTATACAATACCTACCTCAAATCCTCTTAAAACACAGTGTCTGGCATCTTGGAAGCTCTCAAAAAGATAAGTTAGTTGTTTATTATTATTATTATTGTTCAGTCAACTAACTCTTAGGACCATGAACTATGGTCCAGACATTGTGCAAGGCAGCAAGGATTCAAGGGTGAATAACAAAATCCTTTTCCTCGACAGAGAAGCCAGACACATTAATATCTGACTGCCTACTTAAATGGCTGTTACAAGGCTGCAATAAGAAAGTAGACAGAAGCACTAGGGTATAAATATAAATGTTGCTATGTAAGTGTCTGTATTATGATGTATAATCTTTTTCTTTGGCAAAACACAGCAACCAAGCAGCCTGGAAAAATTATAAATATAGTTCTGATCCAGCCATTCTCTCCAAAAACGAGTATGTTTTATTCTACCAATGAATGGGAAGTAAATTATTCTCATTTGACTTTAAAGAGTCATTTTCCACTCATTCACTAAGAAGCTCAAATCTTCAGAATCATATCCAATAGTGTTAGAAACTAGCATTTTGTTGATATTTTCTTCGCTGGCATTCTTTTTGAAAAGTATTGTGTTTATTCACATGTATGACCCAGCCCCTAATTTAATTTAGAGTGAGAGTTATTTCTAATGAGGGCTACCAAGCATGTGTATGTGTGAGTGTACATATGTACATATAAATGTAAAACAAGCACTTTCCATACATGCTCAATTTTGTTTTGTTTTCAAACCTAAAACATGGGTTTAATAAGCTGCATGTTACATGTAAGAGTCTGTGACTTGCTGAGGTCACACAGTGGTCGTTGGTGGGACCAGAAGGCAGACCGGGGTCTGTTTGCCTGACAGCACCCACCTCATGCAACCTCTCCCTTATAAAGCCTCCTCTGCTGGTGAGTGCTTGGGAGAGAGCAATTGTTGAGCAACAGTATTTCTTATTTGTTCAAAATGTAAGGAATTGATCACACATCATCAACTGCCTTTACCCAACATTCAGAGGCTCTGCAAGGAGACCATAGTCTCCAAGTTGTAGTTGCAACAGCAGCGGTCCAGAATTGTGTGTTCACCAGCGAGAACAGCAGCTGGAGCAATGTACCTGAATTCGCCTTTTCCCACTTGACTTCTAAGTTAATCATCTACGAATACAGAGAAATTACCCAAGCAAATGTTATATCTTAGGTCAGGAATTTTTTTTTGGTTTGTGCATACATTATTAGCACAGCATATTTTATTAATAGTTGGCATCATCCTCAGAGTAAACTTAGGTCACAAACAAATCTCACTGTAGGATTTTCTTTACCCACACCTGATCATAACAATGTTTATCCAAGGATGAAGGGCACTGTGCAAAAAGATGGTAACGATAAATGTTTGCTGAATTAAATTTTAATAAAGGTCTAAATTCAGTAGTCTCCTACCTTCTGTTTCTTTCATTTAAATTTGATATCATAATAGGAAAAAAGGCAATAGCCATACATAGGAATTTACCAAAGTAGAAATACAAATGTCCAGTAATAGTAATGTGAAAAACTGTTCCACTGAAAAAAAAATAAATTAAAAAAAAACTGTTCCACTGTATTTGTGCTGGAGGAAATAGAAATAAATATAAGGAGAAACCAGTGTTTATCTACTAAATTGACAAAAATATTTTAAAATAATAATGTCTAGCTGCTGATGAGATTGTCAAACCGTCCAGCGTATCTGGAAATCGATACGACAGCATGTATCAAACAATCTCAAAAATCTGGTAATTCTTTCACCAAGCATTTCACTTTTAGGAATTTGTTCCATGGAAAACTAATCAAGGCTGCACAAAAATATAACAATAAGGAAACTCATTGTAGCATCGTCTCCTATTATTTTGCTATTAATCTCTTATTATGTTGCTATTAAGTGTCTAAAGTATAAACTGTTTAAATAAATCAGGGTCAACCCAAACCGTAGAATACTGTAGAATCATTACAAGACAAGTAATGGAAGAATTCTAAATGCCTGATGTAAGTAGTGTGGGGTGTTGCAACGTGTGCAGTTGGTACATTATGGTCGTGTGGGGGGTGTACAATAAGTATGTCACAAGACGTCAACAGCAGTGATATCTCTGTCTTGAGATGATGGTGATTGTTTCTTCTCTCTCTCCAGTACCCCCACCCCACCCACAGGGGAGGGTTGGCCTGTATATCTCCCAAATCATTCAATTAGAGTATGTTACTTTAAGAATGAGAAGCCAAAGGAGAGGAAAAAGAAACTGGTCTACTGTGTTGACTTCTTGGGGGTCACAGCCTCTCTGGCAAGGGTGCCTGTGCTGGCCACCAAGCCCAGAAGTCCGGTTGCCCAGGCCAAAAAGACAAGTGTGTTGGGCCATCTCCATTCTGTCTTTCATCCATTTAACCTAAAATATTTTGCTGAGTGTCTATTATGTGGTAGGCCACCAGGAATACAACAGTGAGGGAAGAAAAGAGAGAAAGAAGAGGAAGAAGGAAGGTGGGAAGGAGAGAGGAGGAAGAGAGCTCCCTGGTGTGTTACATGGGAGGCCAGCCTTCACGGAATGCTAGCCCAGAGCAGCGCTGGGCAGAGGCAGGTTCCCCAGCGGCAGGAGCCAACCTCAGGGGGCGTTGCTCAGTCTGCAGAGCAGCTCTCTCCAGGCGGCGAGCACTGAGCTGAGCGAGCACTGAGCTGCGTTCTTAAGGAAGTGCAGGCATTCCGTCAAGGAAGGGGATAAGAGCATTCCAGGGCATGTGTCAGGGCAGCGGAGGGCAGGCGAGCTGGAGCACGGAGAGGGGCTGGGGGAGGTGGGAGGGGGAGACACCAAAGCAGGCCAGCCTTGCGGGCTCATTCCGGGGACACCACCTACAGGCTTGAGCCAGGTGACCCTTAACAGACGCACTTTCCAGCAGGATAACTGTGTGTGTAGACTGGAGACTGGATTTCAGAGGTGGCCACGGTGGATCCTGGGAGACCACAAGGAGCCCCACGTAGGGTGGTGGCACCAGGGATGGACACACACCGTGGAGTGAGAGCCCCTCACTCAGTCCCACAGAAAGCGCGGTGTGCTGGGCAGACTGATTTTCGGTGACGTCATCTCTGAGCCCCCGATGAGGAGTCTCCAATCTTGCACTTCAGAAACCATAACAAAAGAAAGACTAACTTTGGGGGCAAAAAGCGAGAACTCAGAGCCAGGGACTTTATAACACAATTGAATTCAGGTGAGCAGACGCCACAGCCGTGGAAAGCGCCATTTTGCCTGAAAAGCGCAAAGTGCTGTTTTCCTGCTTTGTTCAGCAATAGCCTTACCGTTGGAGCCGACATGCCCGAGCTTCAGGGGAGAAGCGAGGAGCCCAGTGGTGACTGTGGAGCAGCCGGCGTGGCATCGGCCGGCCCTGTGTCCACCGGTGTCCAGTGGGGACAGGAAAGGTGCCACTCACCAGACTCCTTCAGGGGTGCTTTGTTTCACGGCCTCTCTCGTCTGAGCTTTCAAAGTCCTGTTTTCCGTTGCCATTTGCCGTTGCTAGTGAGAAGAGACGTATCACACAGGTTCATCCTCGTAGACCCCGCCCTGGTGCTGCGACCGGCTTTGGCTGGCCTGAGAACGACATTACCCGGAGGCTGTGAGCCCTGAGGCACCTCCAGGTCTCTGGTTTCCCTAAAAATAAAAACATTAATAGAACAGTTGCCATTTATTGATTTTTATCCAGCTTTTTATAGGTAAATATACTTGCACTCAGGGAGCATAATGTAGGTGACTTGCCAAGAGAGGCAAGAGGATAGAGGCAAGCAGCAGCCCAGGCCTGTCGGAATGCACTTCTCTATCTCCCCCTCCTGCCCCATCTGACAGAGAGTGACACCCAGTGCGCCTGCTTCTTGAAGCCACGTGGGCCAGTCCAGTCTGTTTCCAGGTGGTGGGACCATCTGCTCTGACACCTCTAGAAGGGAAGATGAGCAAACCACTGGGCACAGTACTGACGAGGCCATTTCTTCAGGGAGCAAGAACTTGGATTCCGGAGTCTGGCCTTCATCGGCCCTACCACGGGTGTGACTGTGGATACATTACCAACTGTGCCTCGGTTTCCTCACCTGAAGAATGAGGATCATTATGCAACAGGTCCAGAATCGCTGAACTGAAATCCTTGAGATTTCTTGATTTTAGAACGGTAATACAGTTTACATTTTGTAACACCCCCTGGAGCTCCGGTGGTGCAGTCTGTTAGCACGGTACTTATACAACACCCCCGTGGGGTCTGACAGAGGACCCGTCAACCTCTAACTGATCATATTAATATTTTTGCAGTGAAACAAATATCCATCTAGGTGGGATAAAGCTATAAATAGTCTCATCAGTTTAGATGAAATTTTTCCACCACCAAAACACCCACAACTTTCCTCTTGCAAGGCTCTTGGATTTCAGAGTTGCAGAGCTGGGGTAGGGGTGGGGAGGCGGGGGCAAAGAGTGGAGTGTGGAGCGGTGTTTAGCACACGTGGCTGTGTGAGGATGGCATGCGGGAGGCATGTGGCTAAAGTGCCGAGAAAAAAGCCCAGCACATGGCAGAGCTCAGCACGTTGTAGATATCCTCATTCGTTCCGAAAAAGAGAAAACACAGGCCACTCCAAAGATTATTATGTACATGTCCAAATTACTGCTGGGGAAGTTTACTACTTCAGAGACTAGAAAGACCTCATCGGACCTCTTCCAAAGAATTCTGGGTGGACCCAGCAGTTGCTTCCGGGTGAGAGACATCAAGAATGTTCCCACGGGTCTGATCCAAAGAATAAGCAAGTTATTTTATTCCAAATACTACCTACCAGTCCAGTGAAAGTGCTTTCCTATGATTCAGCTTAAATGTGACAAGTGCAAATCCCATAACGACAGGTGGAGGTTCTGAAACCAACTGGAGTTGGAGGCACTGAAGCCAAAGCCCAGGGTTCTACCTACGACAGCAAATTAGGGCCCCTTCTTCTCATGCATAAAAGGACCCTTCCCATTGCTTGCCCCGTTTCTAGTTTCCTGCCTCATGTTTTCCCTTCAGCTTATTGAAATCACTTCCCTCTTATCAAGAGCACTCTTAATTTGAGGAGCAGAGTCTTAGCCACAAGTTGCTAATTTGTCCCATGCTATAGAGAATTTCGATGCAATGAATGTCAGTGCTTTCGAGCTGGAGAGCCCCCCTCACTGAACCCTGAGGCAATTTCTTCCACCTTCATCAGATGCTGCAATTTGTTGCCCTTTTCATCATCGGAAAATCGATCAGACTGATCTATACTGCCCACTTCTCCCTTGGCACAGCACACGTGTTAACAAACTAAAAGCATTTCTTCTTTTTTTTTAAATTTATTTTTTATTTTATTTTTTTATTTCAGCATATTATGGGGGTACAAATATT
>VBSM01000104.1:500782-581847 GCA_008086735.1 Cheirogaleus medius | reverse complement strand
TGCTTTTCATTAGTCTAGCCAAAGATGTGTCAATCTTGTTTATTTTTTCAAAGACCCAACTTTTTGTTTTATTAATCCTCCATATAGTTTCCGTGTTGTCAATTTCATTTAGTTCTGTTTTGGTCTTAATGATTTCACTTCTTCTGCTGGGTTTGGGGTTGGTCTGTTCTTCTTTTTCCAGCTCTTTGAGACAATTCATTAGGTTGTCTTTTCGACTTTTGGATATAGGCATTTATGGGAATAAACTTTCCTCTCTGGACTGCTTTAGCTGTGTCCCACAGGTTTTGATAATTTGTGTCTCCTTTGTCATTTAGTTCAAAGAATCTTTTGTTTTCCATCTTGATTTCCTCGTTTATGAAGTGATCATTCAGCAGAAGGTTGTTTAGCTTCCATTACTTTGTGTAGAAATGAGAGTTCCTGTTAGGGTTGATTTCTACATTTATTCCATTGTGATCTGAAAAGATACACGGTATAATTTCTATTTTTTTAAATTGTTTGAGACATGCTTTGTGTCCTAGGATATGGTCAATCTTAGAGAATGACCCATGAGCTGATGAGAAGAATGTATATTCAGTGGTTTTGGGGTAGAATGTCCTGTAAATGTCAATCAGGCCCGTTTGTTCTAGAGTTCTGTTTAAGTCCATTAATCTTTGTTGATTTTCTGTTTGGAGGATCTGTCCTGTGCTGTCAGTGGGTTGTTAAAGTCTCCGACTATTATGGTGGTGTTATTTATCCATTTGTTTAGATCAAGTAGAGTTTGCTTTATGAATCTGGGTGCCCCTATGAATCTGGGTGCATATGTAGTTAGAATTGTTATGTCTTCTTGTTGAACTGTGCCCTTCACCATTATATAGTGACCTTCTTTGTCTTGTATTACTTTTGTTGATTTAAAAACTAAGTTATCTGTAATCAGCACTGCCATGCCAGCTTTCTTTTGGCTTCCATTTGCTTGAAATATTGTTCTCCACCCCTTTACCTTTAGTCTAACTGCATCCTTGCAGGTTAGATGTGTTTCCTGAAGGCAGCAGATACTTGGCTTGTATTTTTTTATCCATTCTGCCAGCCTATGTCTCTTGAATGGGGAGTTCAAGCCATTCACATTTATTGAGAAAACTGATAGGTGGGGCAGATTTCTGTTCATTATGTTGGGTTGAACTTTGTTGCTTTGTTTTCTCTCTTGAGCCATTGTGGTGTCTGGGCTTTGATCTTTAGCTTTTGAGTAGATTTACATTCGTTAGTGTTTATTTCTGTTTGTAGTTTGTCATAGAATTTGTAGACCCACTCAGAAACTGAGTACTTTCCATATTATGTCCCCAGAACACCAGAGCGTTAATAATGATAACAAGTGGAGGAACAATAGGAAATGAGGGGAGGGTGGTATTTCAGACAGGCCTGCTACAGTTTGTCCACTGGAGCAAACAGTTATTGGAGAACTCTGATGAGCTGCCAGTCTGGGGCAAATTAAACAAAAAAAATGGTTATGGTATACATGCCACAGCCAGATGAATATATTTCAGAAAGCCTAGTCCAGTGTTCTATGTGAAACCCAAGTCATCTTTCAAGAAGCAAAATCTGTTTTCTCTTACTAAACAATATGCCAGGTGTGGTGGCTCATGGCTGTAATCCCAGAGACTTGGGAGGCTGAGGTAGGAGGATCCCTTGAGCCCAAGAGTTAGAGGCTGCAGTGAGCTGAGATTATGGCCCTGCACTCCAGTCTGGGCAACAGAGCGTGACCCAATCTCTTAAAAAATTTATACTAAAACATATATTGTCTCTTCCCACTAGAAGGTAAGCTATATGAGAACAAGCACTTTGTTTCCCTGTATTCCTGGACCATGGAACTGTAGCTGGCTTTTCAGAGGTGCTTAATAAATATTTGTGGAATAAAGGAGTGAATGCATCTGAAGCAGGTAGACAGGTGACTTTCCCCCAGTTGTATAGAAAGTAGACAGCTGGTTCCTGTACATTTCTATCTAATACATATACATCACATGTGATGTCAAGAGCCCAGGGGACTTTGTGAGCATCTCACATGCTCTGTGTGGTGAGTCTTCCAGAAGTCTGAGAGATTACGGGCAAGATTCTACTGAGAAGCTCAGTAGACTGGCACCAGTTCAGCAAGATATTCATGTAGCCCACATGACAGAGAGTGTGAAAATAGCTAAATAGCGAACCTCAGCAGTCAGCCCGGGGGCTGCCAAATGGCGACACGCAGGAAGCGTTGCGGCCTCCTGACTTCCACACAGTGCGAGGGCAGTTTCCGCTGCACTCAGGCTGGAAGGCAGAAGCAAGTTGAGCTCAAACCTGTCTCTTCCCACTGTAGGCCACAGAGAAAAGGAGCAAAGTGACAGCGCTACATAAAGGAAACATTTTGCCTAACATACCAAATCTCTGAGGGGAATGAGAAGAGAGCAGCCACAGTTGAATACAGATGACGAGGAAGGCACATTTGCTGCTGTAATGTTTGGTGTTAAAGACTAGTCAGGGCTGTGTGCCACCTGCTGGCACGTGAAATGTAGATAAAATTAGTCTGAATCCCATTCCATGTCCTGGGGACGTGTGATGTACACCCCAAAGTGGAATCACTGTCCCCAGGGGGCTGCCTTCCCGTGGCCCCAGCTCTGCTGCACACCACACTGGTGCAAACGTGACGCTCTTCCCTTCTCACCCACACGCACACACGCATGCGCACACACAGCATTTCTAGCTGTATAGGTCCCCACTGCACTTCTGTGGGTCACGGAGTAGAGGGGCTGTCACATTGCAACTGCACAGCAAGCAACACGGAATCTGTTCTTAAGAGACCTTTGGCTTGTCCCACTGCAGACAAGCTGCCCCTCTACTCCACACTCCCCCCTCTACCTCCTTCCCTCCACTCCTTTCTCCTCTTCCCCCACTCTCTGGAGCATCGTGTTTTCTCGTGTGGAGCAGCTTCACCCTCACTTCCTTCGTAATTGGACTCCTGCCCTCAGAGACTCACTTTGATTCTTAAAATCTCTCCTTAAACACAGAAATGTTCTTCTTAAGAACAGTTTGAGGGACAACCATCCTGATAAGACATTTTTGCCCTGCAAAAAAAGAAAGGCGCCATCCTCAAGTAGAGCTCCATGAAAGCAGAGCGGCGTGAGGCACAGAGGAAGGGGCTTGTCCTTATAGAAGCGCCATCTGGGCAAGCCCAGAAGCACAGCCTCTTCAGCCACGGCTTGCCGAGGGAGCGGAAGTCAACACCAAAGCCCAGCAGGATGTTTGCATAACCATATATTAAATAACTGTCATAAACTGATTTTCTATTTTATTCTATAGTTAGGGAATAGGACACTCTCAAAGAAAGCTTTGGCTGTCTTTATAAAGATTCTAGTTAAAGAACTCCTCAAGACATCATTATGGATGAATTTCTGAACTAGATGGGCCATAACTAATAATTTCAGTAAAAGCCTGTTCTCGGGCAGGACAAGCCAGCATAACTCCTGAGAGAAAATGGCTTACTCTTTTCTCCTATGTGGGTGTGCTGTGTTACACAAAATGTCACCTGTCATAAAACAAGATATCATTTGATTAATTAAAATTTTTTAAAAATTGTACGTTCTGCAACAGACCAAATTCGATGACCTAGAGCAGAGGTTCTCGAAGTGTGCCTCGATCAGCGGCATGTTAGACATACAAGCTCTCAAGTCCCACCCCCAAACTCTGGGGTGGGGCCCAGTGCTGTGTGCTCACAAGCCCTGCAGCGGATGCTGACGCCCACTGAAGGCTGAGAACCACTGTTCTAGGGTCACAGGTCTCTGAATGGTCCATATTGAATATTTCCAAAGGCCAATGCAATCCCTGAATGACGATTCTTTTCATTGCCTTTGATTCACAAAAATCTGTAGCCTTGTACTCAAATGACATGGTTTCTAGAATGTACTGAAAGTTTATGTCCCCCTCAAATTCATATGTTGAAATCCTAACCCTCAAGGTGCTGGCATTAGGAGATGGGGACTTTGGGGTATGATTAGGTCATGAAGGTGGAGCCCTCATGAATGGGATCAGTGTCCTTATAAAAGAGGCTTAAGAGAGACCCTTTGCCCCTCCCACCATGTGAGGACACAGCAAGAAGGCAGCATCTATGAACCAGAGAGCTCTCATTGAGTCTGCTGCAGCCTTGAGCTTTGACTTCCCAGTCTCCAGAACTGTGATAAATAAACGTTTGTCATTTAAGCCACCCAGACTAACGTATTTCTGTTATGGCAGCCAGAGTAGCTGTAGCTGCCCACAGCTGTCTGCCAGGAAGTCTGTTCTCTGCTCTGGGCTCCTGGGTTTCTTTGGGGTGCTGGTCACACTGTGCTCCGCAGGGAAGGAAGGTCTTACCTGCAATTGCTGTTCTTGCTCACATGTTCAGAGCTTTCGTAATAACTCCTGGAGCACTGAGATGTCCCAAGGGAAAGCCTCTGTTTCGTCCTGGTCCTATCCGTGATTACAGCACTTCCAACAGGGCCAGCGCTCTCGCCATGAGCGTCGGACCCTGCCTTCCTGAGCTCTCGCCCCCAGCACGGCTGCCTTCTGCTCCCCGGGCCAAGTGGAACGGCCTTGTCTCCCCTTAGAGCAACTACCCACCTCTCCCTCGGGGCTCAACTTCCACCCTGTGTTCCCTAAAAGCCAGCAGTTCTTAGACTTGAGCCTCACCTGGAGGGCTTATTGAGACTCAGAATGCCGGGCCCCAGCCCCAGCCTTCTCATCGCGTAGGTCTTGTGTGCAGCCCAGGATCTGCATTTCGGACAAGCTCCCAGTGGAAGCTGCTGCTGTCATCTCTCCAGCCCACACTTTGAGAACCACGGTGAAAGCCAGCGTCACTGAACTTATTTGCAGATGGGTACCTAAAAAATCAATCCAGACATGTCCCTTCCCCAAATGAGGACTCTCTGATGTCTCTCAAGAATCCAAATTATCCACCAATTAATTCAATGTATTTGTTTATCTTCACTGGTAATTAATTTGAGGTGACTCTAATTCTTATTTAGCCACTGGCGGAAATAGTCAGTTTACCTAGTGCACTCAGAGAAATGCTTTTCCTCCCAGGGGAAATAGTGTTCTTTGTGGCTCCCAAAATCTGCTGGTCTTGGCCCTGACTCCGGTTCTCTTGGACTGAGGGGGATTTGCGGCAGGGTGGGAAATGGGGTTGAGAGACCTTGCTGTCCTGAAGCCAACAGCAGAGATACATGGAAAAGGGACAAATCTTGGTTTTGAAAAGAAAGTGGGATGTGACCTCGATGGCCACCCACCACCAAAACCATTAGACCAGCCTCACAGGGAGGCCCTGCCTTCTCTCGCCTGTTCCTTCCACCAGCCAACCAGAAATAGAGCAGGGCTCACTTCCCAGGGCTGTTCCCTCCATCTCATCTTCAGAGACAAGAACAAGGTCCTGCTCTCAGCGGGACAATTCACTGCTGGCACCCCAGCCTTAAGAGTGGAGCCAAAACCAGAGGAGAGAAAAACGACAATGGTTCAAAAGCCTCATTTCAGATTCCAAATGTCATTCTGCCATCCCCAAAAGGCCAAACGCTCTCTGTGGCCCCAGCCAGGTCCCTGGTCCTCAGCCTGCGTCAGAAGCTTGCAGAGACACAGGGCTGCTGATGGAAAACACGTGGCGGCCTGTGGTTTGTCTTTGCCGAGTTCATGGCTCCACCTGGGGGTGGGGACCCAAAGCGGGGCTGTTCTTGGGGGCCCAGGCACGAGTTCATGCATCACTTGCCGGCCCTGTCCCTGAGAAAGCAGAAAGTCAACGTGCAACTATCTCAGACCAGACCCGGCCGATGCAAGGTCCTAGGGGAACAGTAAATGCCTCTCTCACTGCATTTTGCTTCTTGCCGCGGTTCCCCGGGAGCCTAAAATTTGAGAAGTGAAACTGAACATGCCACCCCCTTCATGAGAGGAGAGGAAAGGCCTTGAGATCTTTTTACTGGACCTGTTATTTTTCTGTTGGTCCCACACAGGCCTCGCCATGAAGGGTTTCACAGCTGTCCTCCTCATCTGGACTCTGATTTCTCCCGGCAGCAGCAGTGGCAGCGGCAGGGAAGCCTGGCCCACACACCTGGCCTGCAGGGAGGGGGGCCTGGAAGTGCTCTACCAGAGTTGCGGTAAGGGCTTTTGAAACATCTGTATGTGTTTGTGGGAAAATTAAGGCCCACAGATGTGGGCTGCTTAAGCGCTTAGTTGGGGTGGGGTTGGGGAGAGGGGACCAGCAGCCCAACACTTTCTCCACCTGCGGTGGGTCTGGGAGGGCCACAGGAGCCCTCAGGAGGAGGTGTGGGGGTGGGGGATGGGACTGGAGGTGGGCAGGAGGGAGCCTCTCAAGAGTGGCAAAGAGGACAAGGAAGAGAAAGTAAGTCTAAATGCAGCAATTCACTGATACCACAGAGCCCAAAAAGAACAAAATGATCGATGAATCTACCAAATCGTGCGTGAAACCTCCCCAGTTGAAAGTTAGGAAAAGATGCCTCCAGTAAGGGCCTTCCCCGCAGACTGCACGCCTGGGTCACCCGGCCAGCGGAGGTAGTTTGCAAGTGGAGTGAAAAGGTCACTTCTGCCCAGAGAGAAGCTTCCTGTCCTCCGTCGGCCACTTTCAGAGCTGCCGTTGCAGCAGCGTCACTCGGGGCTTCCGCAGACACTGCGCGTTCGGCTCACGCTGTCAGGGTTTTCTCTAGTGTGGGAGATGACAAAAGTGCGTGGGGCGTGGCTGTGACCCCCGTGGGCAAACTGACATGCAATTCAGGGGAGAGAATGAGCGAACTGCAGTGAGCAGCCGGAACCACCCCACGAGGAGGGTGTCGGTTTGCTTGGGCCACCGTGACAAAGTACCGCAGAACAGGTGGCTTGAGCAATGGAGGTTTATATTCACAGGGTTCTGGAGGTTGGAAATCCAAGACCCAGGTGTTGGCAGGGTTGGTTTCTCCTGTGGCCTCTCGTCTTGGCCCATAGATAGCTGTCTTCTCCCGTGTCCTCACAGGGCTATCCCTCTGCCTGCGTCTGTGTCCGCACCTCCCCTTCTTATAAGGACACCTGTCATTCCAGATTAGGGCCCGTTTCACGGCCTCATTTTAACTTAATCATCTCTTTAAAGACCCCGTCTCCAAACACAGTGAGATGTTGAGGGTGGAGACTTCAACACATAAATTGGTGTGGGCGGGACCTGGCCCGGCCCCTGACAGGCTCCTGCGTGGGAAGAGCGGAGTCCAGGCTCAGACACATCGTGAGTGGAGGTCAGAGGGACTGGCTGTGAAATCCGCCCCCTCGGGGGAGATGAGGTGACATGTTATTTGCACTGCCGGAGGCGGGAAGGAGCTGCAGGTGACGCGTCTGAGTGGCTGGGGCGTAGTGAAGATGTGGCACTTGAGCAAACAGCGGATCCCCGCAACTGCCACCCAAGGACTGGTCACCAGGGCCGTTTGCCCGACTTGGCTTTACTCCTTTAAAAAGAAGGAACATTGACGGGCACAAAAATAAGGTTAAAAAATAACTAAAGAGGATGAATGGCCAGTGCTGGAGGTGCCACTCGCGTTACTCACCCTCTTCCCATGGGGGCGGGACTGCCCCGCTGGCGTCCCATTCATTTCAGTGCAGGGTGGAAGCAAGACTTGCTATGAATGCTCAGGGTTAGTGTTTCCAATTCATCCTCGCATAAAAGGTTGCCAGGGCTGGTCTGCCTCCAGACTCACCCTCAGCCTGCAGCCAAGACTGGCACGTCCTTTCGAGTCACAGCCAGCAGAGGCGCAAGGACTGGGCACATCATCCGGGAAAGAACAGAGACGGTGCCCACCCATCTGGGACGGGCTCTTTGCTCCGAGGGGAGCTGCTCCATGGAGACAGCCATGTCCCAGACGAGCCTGCTCCATGCACTGGGAATAAGGGAACACGGGAGACGCTGTTCTCGTCCGAGAATAGCGGGTGTGTCAGACAACTACACGACACGGCAAGGGCCTTGTGAGAAGGGCTGTAGTACGGGCAGGCGTTGTGTACCAGGGGACACGGTGGGCAGAAGAGGCTGAGGTTGGCATCTAGATTTGTCGGGGAAGGAGTCGCCCAGCCTAAGTTGAAGCTTAAAGACTCTTAAAATAGTAACGATAACATCTCCTGTTCATGGCAGGCACCACGCTAAGTGCTTTATAAACATCATCCTTACATTGTAGATGTGTAAAACTGAAAGTTAGAGAGGTTAGGTAACTTTTCCAAGGCCACACAGCTAATAGTGGCAGAATTACATCCCCAGGGGCATAGAGAAGGCAAAGCATTGAGTAAGTATTATATTTATGGAATTGAAACAAATGGATCCACAGCCTGCCTGACTCCAGAGCCCACGCTCCAAATCTCCCTGCTCTGGAGTTTTGTAAGCAGGCAAGGCGGAATAAGGAGGGACGAGGGGAGGAGACCTTGGGCAGAGAGCGTGGCATGCAGGAAAGCAGGGAGATGTGACAAGTCATAGAGTTTGGGGACCTGCGGAAGGGCTGTCAACATGGGGTGAGAGATGAGGGGGGAAGTACAGGCAGAGCCCCAGACAGGGTGGGCCGCCTGCCTTTGGCAAGGAGTGCGGCTGCATTTTGGAAAGATCCCTCAGGTCATGAATAGAGCCTGGGTATTGGATCAGGAGCTATTTGAGGCTGGAAACAAGGTTTGTAACCAGGAAGAGCAATAACTCAGGAAAGAAACAGTGAGAGTCGGAGCTGGCATCATTTTGACAGCCTTAATATCCTTGGGAGAAAGAAGGAACCTCATAAGCAGCTGCTGGGCTCTGAATACCAACCAGGAAATGAGCATAATTTTCTGAAAAAGCAGAAGTCCTGCCCCGGCTAACTGTTCGTGCTTTGGGAAAGAAGAGAGCCGCAGTCTTTACCAAAGCAAAATAGGAAACACATGTGGTCAGGGGCTTTGCCTTCACCGAGTCACAGGACAATTCCCAGGGACCCCAGCACTGCCACAAATGCCTACCCGTGTATTGACTGTATGCTGCCTCTTGTGCACACACATGTGAGGCTGACTGCAGACACACACACAACCGGAAGAGGAGGTAGGCAGTAGCGGGAGAAGCAGGGTGAAGGGAAGGGGAAGGGAAAGTGTTGTGGACTGAATGTGTCCCCTCAAAACTTCTGTTAAACCCTAATGCCCATATGATTGTATCAGGAGTGAGGCCTTTAGGAGGTGATTAGGTGATGAGGGCGGAGCCTTCATAAATGGGATTCGTGCGCTTACGAGGAGAGGCCAGAGGTTTCCCTCTCCTTCCACCATGAGAGGACACAATAAGAAGGCGGCTGTTGTAAGCTGGGAAGTGAGCCCTCCTCAGGAGCCCACCTGGCTGGCACCCTGGCCTCAGTCTCCCAGCTTCCAGGACTGAGAGAAATCCTTGTGGATTGTTTAACATCCCCCCGCTCCAGTCTGTGATAACCTGATACACTCGTCCTAACTGACTAAGGGGAATCGTAAGGCATCAGAGGTCAGTACTCACGTAACAGACGAGGCAGCGTGAAGAATAAGGACTTAGGACCTGCAGTCAGCAAACCTCATTCAAACCCTGGGGCAACACTCTCTAGGTTTCATGTCCTTGTTTGTAAAGTGGGTGTGTTAGTTTCCTTTTGCTGTTGTAACAACTTTCTATATGGTGGTTTAAAATAACACACATTTATTCTCTCGGAGTTCTGGGGGTTAGGAGTCTGAAATCAGTCTCACGGGGTGAAGGTGTTGGCAGGGCCTGGCTCCCTCGTAAGCCCTAGGAGAGAATCTGTTTCCTTGTCTTTTCCAGCGTGTACAGCTGCATCCCTGGCTTAAGGCTTCTTCTTCCGTCACCAAAGCCAGCAGCATGGCATCCTCGTCACCCTGCTTTCTTCTTCTGTGTCAAACCTCCCTCTGCTTCCTTTCTACAAGGACACTTGTGGTTAGCATAATCTCCCCAACGCAAGATCCTTAATCACATCTGCAAAATCCCTTTTGCCACGTAAGGTAGCAATCACAGGTTCCAGGGACTAAGATGTGGACATCTCTGGGGATCGCTATTCAGCCTAATGTCGTACGGAGAATGTTTTACCTGCGCCACAGGGCTGTGTGAGGATCACGTGAACGGTGCTCAGCACACACTACATGCTCAATAAATCTTCACTGTTGACGACTTTGTGAGGTACTTTGCAATTGATAGAAGTATATTTGACTATGAGATTCCTTGAAGCCAAATCAAACAAGGAAATGACATTGTTTCTAAAATAAAACCAGTTTTTAAGATGTGCAGCTTTTCCTGATGCTGGGCTGAGCCAACAGAGGAATTTCTCCCCAGAGTAGATGACAGAGTAGAAAGAGCGACCCACACCTGCGGCTTCTCACGGTGCTCCTTGGGACAGACCAAGACCCCAGAATCAGGGTAGAGTCTGTAGAACCTTCCATGAATGCAACACTCACATTCTGGCTTATTTGGGGGAGAAAGTTAGATTGTGTGTAAGAGTGGACACGCTGCATGTCCCCCAGGCAATGCTGCACACGTCTGACTATCCGCGCCATCGTCGAAGGGTTTGTTACTGGGCTTCTGATAAGGGTTGGATAGCATAGGCCTGAGTTGTATTCCCTGTCAAGAGCCTTGAACGTCATCATTTCACATGCTTTGCCATCGACCGGGCAGAGGAGGACCTGTGGGACATGCCCACGTGCCTGTATGTCCCCTTTCGGTCTCTCTGCTACTCACAGTGTGCCTGGCCGTAGGAGTTCCTCCTGCGAGTAGTGCAGGGCAGCTGCCTGCAAACTGTGGCCCTCGCGCGAAAATAACGCCTGTTTGTGAATGGCCCATGTTTTCACATTTTTAAATGACTAAAAAATTCAAAAGAAGAGTAATATTTGTGACACAAGGAAATGACACGAAATTCAAGTTTCCGTGTCCATAAATAAAGGTGTTTTTTTTTAACACAAATATGTCTGGAGACATAGATGCAGTTTTACCGGAGCACAGCTATGCCCATTCTTTCCTGTGTGGATCATGGCTGCTCTCGTGCTGCAGGGCAGAGCCGCGCAGTGTGACTGGCCTCGCGCTCACAGAGCCTTGCATGTTAGCCATATGGAACTTTGTGGAGAAAGTTTGCTGATCCCTGGTCAAGGGTAGGAAGGAAACTTTCAAGGTCTTCACAAGGTCACAGCCTCCAGTTCTGGGTCTTCCAGATGATTCTAGCCAAAAAGGGGTTGCATGGGCAAGTGAACTTGATGGCAAAGCCACCACGACTGCAAGGAATGTGTTGGATCCCTTGCAGAGAACCGTCATCGCCAGAATAATCTCTCCCTTCCTCATGTCGTCTTACAGTGGAAGGATAATGTCCTTCCATTGGTAAGGCCTCATTTAATCCTTACAAACAGCCCTGTGGGGTAGGTAGGGTGTTTATCTCCATATTTTGGATATAGAAACTGAAACATATATACATATTAAGTATTTTGCTAAAGTAACATACCTGAGCTGTGCTATAAACCGAAGTGTCCTGACTTCTCGCCCAGTGACTTAAAGCTGTAGCTTGGGGCTCTAACAGGATCCAACCTTCTGGTCCCAGAGACACAGGGGAGGCCAGGGAGAAGACGTGGCTAAGAAGATAAGTCTTTGGGTAAAAAGGGGAAGCCCGAAGCAGTGTGTGGACGAGCAAAAGAGGAGGAGGAGGAAGAGGAGAAAGAAGAGGAGAAGGGGGATAAGGAGGTGGAAGAAGAGGAGGGAAAATGCAGGAGGAGGAGGGGAAGGGGGAAGGTGGTAGAAGAGGAGGAGGAGGAGCAGGGGAGGAGGGGAGGAGGGAAGGAGGAGGGGGCAAGAGGTGGGGAAGAAGAAGAGGAAAGGAGGAGAAGAGGAGGAAGACAAGGAGGGAGGAGGAGGAGGGGAGCGATTTGTCTTCTGGTGAAAGTTGCGCCCCTTCTGTTCACAGCCTCCCTTCCCTATGCATATTCAGAGCCAGGCCAATCTGCCTCTTCCCAAGTCTCCGTCATGAATCTGTGGCAGCCACAGAGGAAAAGGAGCACCACAGCTGCATTTTCTAGCCATGTGTACAATGTTTTTGTTGCAAGGTGGTGTCTAGAAATGACATCTCCCAAATTAAAAGAAGCAAATGAAGAGACATTCTCTTATCATTAAGAACAGCATATTTTGCAGGCAGAGCCTCACGCTACTGGCATGCTTATTTCCTGGGGTAGCCCTATTTCCCACACCCAACAACAGTTCCCTCTGCGGAGCAGTTGGTGAGCAGGGAGGGAAGGAAGCCCCATCTCAGCAGCGTGTTGAGGGCGGTGGCTGGTCCCTAAGGGTCCTGGCCAGCCCCTGGGAGCTTCCGGGGTCAGGTTACCATGGCATCTGGTCACCATGCTGCAAACATACAATCAGCAACTGCTCTCCTCTTCTTGAAGAGAGTTGGCCTCGTCTGCATCTGCCTAAATAGGTTTCACATGTTTCTGAAGTTTGCTACAGGATGGGCACTTTATCTGACCTCCAAAAATTCTCTTAATTACAAAGTCTAAATCAGGTCACGTGCATCTGAATAATCCATCAAGGTAGCCAAAAAGGACAGTTAATTAGACTTCGAGAATGCAAAACAATGCCTGCAACATCTTGACCAAAATACAGGGTGAGTTGCAAATGACCTAGCTGTGTAGCAGAGCAAACAAACAAGGCATATTGATAAAATATTCATAGACAAATTTTTTAAAGCTGCCCTGGGAGAAAGAGATGGGGAAAAAACTACTTTCCTCAGAATCTAATAATTTTAAGGTAAATGGAGCATAAAACAAATACAAAAGAAACAACAACATCAAAAAGAACAGAACATCACAAGCCATATAGTCATTTAGCAATACTTTCAAATACTGCACACAGACAGCGATTTCTCTTTTCGTTTATTTCCCAGATTAACACGGAGATCAAAATGTGCAATTAGGGAAGCAGAAACAGCTACAGAGACACAGACGCACTTTCAAAGGGACAAGGCTGGGTGTGCGGGACTGAACAGCTCACTGCCTTGAGCAGGGTGGAGCCTCGTGGCCCAAACTGAAAGACAGGAAGTTGACAAAGAAACACAAAAATGTCAATGTTGCAGTGCAGATTTTTAATGTGCTAGATGAAAGCGAACGGTGCCGGAAGGGAGAGAACCGCGTAGATGTGTTTCTGAGACCACACCACTGGGATCCTCTGGGTTTCCACTGGAGGGAACATTTCACAGCCCCATCTCCAAACCCCCAAACACTTTTGAAAGGAGAGGCTACGGGACTTAGTGAACAGGGAGCAGAGAGAGAAAGAAGCCAAGAGCCTGTGGTTCTAAGAGGCGCCTTCTGCAGGCAGGAAATGCCTCCCGGACCCTGTTCGCTGCTCTCCCACCCTCAGGCCGAAGCCAGACCGGCAGCTCCACTCGTTCTGGGAGGAGAATCTTCAGAAAGGTAGAGACAGGCAGCTGTCCTCCAGCCCCACAGCTATTATTTTATAGAAACTACAGCATAGATGACACATCCCAAAGCAGAGGTGACTGTGAGGTCCTGGGCACGGCTTCAGACCCGGGCCTGCAGGAGGGACAGTGCGGACCAGAGCAGCTTCCTTTTCTCCAGGAGCCGAGGAAAGCGGTGGTGAAAAGGCCATTCCCAGCTCCGCTGTGCAGCTGGGGCACCCAGAAGAGCCCGATGGCACCAGGCTCCTGTGACACAGCGCCCAGCTGGCAGAGGCCACCCGTGCATAAGAGCAATGTGGGAAGGCACAATGCAGGAGCAGGGCTGGTAACGGAGTGTGGACCGGCAGGGCTGGTAACGGAGTGTGGACCCTCTAAAACCCCCAGCAACAGGGCAGGGTTTTTCATTGAAAGAAAAGGGTGACCCGCCCAGGACATGTGTGCTATGTAGGTTGGTGTCCGTTCCCTTTCTGCGATGCCTTATAAGGTACTATCCCAGGCCCTTGACCCAGTAGCTTGTTCTGGAAGTGGAAGGGATAGGCTGGTCCACCAAGAATCATATGTTAGCACGTCCTTCTGTGTGAGCCTGGCCAGTGATTCCTGTGCAGCGGGCAGCGTGCAAGTTGGCCCCACCAGCCAGGATCCAGGAAGGCACCATTGTGAGTCCCTTCTTGAAATTCCGAGACAGTTCCTCTCCAGGGCCCTCTGCCTTCAGGACAGAAGCGAGTGGTCACCAACCCAATGGCTAGGAGGAAAAACAAAAGAGTTCCCAGCCCAGAAATCCCCACTGGCCTTTCTAAGCACAATTTGCAGTCTGAGACTCACACAGGCTGCCTGCTCAGCCACAGCCATCAAAGGGCTCCCTTATTGGAAACCTGACGCCTCCCCTTCTGGCCAGATGGAAACTGCACCAGCCCTGGTGGGAAACCCGGAATAGGATCATCAGGATTCCCTGTGCCGGCTTCCCACGGCTGGGGTCTTTCTCAGTCAGAGGGCTTCTCTGTATGTTTTAGCGCTCGACTTAGTCTTCTTATACTGGATTTTTAAACAATTAAACACTACTCACACTACTAATAAATCAAAACTTTGTAAATGTAACAAATAAATGTTTTGCAGATATGCGTACATTGGCCACAAATTTATTAATAGAATTGTCTTAAGCATTTAATCAAACACAGCACATTTTTCTTAATTGCTTTAAAAACCTTCAAAAGCAGATGGAACACACACATATTATCACAAGGTCATTTCTCTCATTATTCTTTTTCTTAACCTGGTTTCAAAAAGTTGATACCATGAATTTTAACTTATTTCTTTATTATCTTTGTAGTAATACATTCTGACCTATGCCCTTATACCTTCCTAAGGTTGTATTACATAGTAATACTTATTTCAGTACTTTCCTAGTTGCCTAATACATTTCAGACTAATGTTAGAAACTATCACTCAAATCAGCTGGGGTTTGAGTTAACAACTAATCGATTCTGGGCTTGGTGGCTGGTCAGCAAGGTGAGCTCTCTTTACTTAACTTTACCTGTTACATACTTAAGACCATTTAAGTCCCTTCTTTTCATAAAGATCCTGATACCCTGCTGCTTTTTCTTTGAATGACGTGCCCTTTAAATTGTGCTGGGTCCCTGTCTTGTAGCTCGTTGTCCTGCCATCACCATGTACTGGCCTGGTCTGCAAGCGTCGCTGGAAACTTGCACCTGCAGTGGTCGCCCAGCATATAATTAGAAGGGTCAGTTAGAGGAGGCGATGGGTTTTGCCTGCATAGCTAAGGCTCGTCTTTACAACATTTAGCTAATTCGTCATCTTAGCACATGGCACTGCAGGGCCTTTGCACTCATATCTTCTGGGTGATCACTCGTGCTGATTTGACTTCCTTCTGGCTTTTTGCCTAATTTTTATATGGACCACCTGAGCTGATCCCCCCTTCTGTTCCATTTTTTCCAAGACTGCCTGGCTCATTCACAACTCTTTGTCCTTACTCCTACTTACTTACAAAGATAGAGGAACTGCATAGTTGTCTCTGCTCTATCCATATGGATGGAAACATTCAGTCTCCAAATAACTAAGAATCAGGCCCCATGCTCATCTCGTCCTCAGGACATGACCCAATTTCCTTCTCATCTTCGTTATCACCTGACATGCCTGCTCAGTAATTCTCAAAGACAGGTCATGAGAGAGGAGGCACTGTCTTCCTATTCCCACCAACTGCCTGGTGCTGTTAATACCACTCACCCTGCCCAGGGGAGGAGAGAAAGCCTGAGTACCTCCCCGACGCGCCCCCTCTCTGCCAGAGATGAGCACAACAGGCCACATCAGAACGGACTGTTTACAATTCCGTGACCAGTGTAGTCATAGAGGATTTGGTCTTTTGGGCCAGCTCCCAGTGGCTGTGGAGAATAGGGACGCCCCAGCATGAGGGAGGAACCTGGAGCAGCTCTCGAGTGTCAATCAACTTGATGTCCTGTGAGGCTGAGCGATTGGTTTTTGACAGTCTGCCTTGTGGCTACCGATGAAACATCAGGGTGAGGGGCAGCTGTCACAGGATGACCCCTCCCTCTACAAGCCTGCGTGGGGGGTGGGGTCAGTATTCTGTCAGTCCCTGGCCATAGGCAGGGGTCTCTTATGGAACTGGAACATGTTCAGGCCAGACTGAGCCTCAGGGCTCCAAGCCAAGCACCCCCTTGTTCAGAAGAGGAACCTCTGGGCCAGAAAGGCCGTGTGTCCCAACTGTGGCCACAAAGCCGGTCAGCAGCAGAAGCCTCCAGGCAAGCTCTGCCTTCTCTAAAAGCATGAAAACCATCATGTGAAGTGAACTGACCCAATTTCAGGTCAAAGATATGACAAAACCCAAACCAGACCCTGTCCTGCACACCCGCACACCCAAGTGCAAGCGACCCTCCTTCTAGGCAGTCCTCCTCTTAGCTGCTTTGCCCACGTCCCTTCTTGCCCAGCACGCTTCTCATATAAAAATATCCTTGGAGCCTCCTTTATAATATAGAGAAGGTCGACAGTTCCATAAATTTATTATTAGTGCACACTTTACATAGAAATGACGTATTTTCATAGAGCAGTGAAAGCAAGAGCTTGTGTGGAGTGAGCTTACGTGGGCTGCCTTCCTGTGTGACAGGATCTTCACTGGGGACTCCAACAGCCTTTAGTCAACCAATGACCATGACAGAGGACACCTGGAAAAAATAAGACAGGTGATGTGGGCCCCTAAAGCCTGGAAACTTGATGCCAGAGCCTGCTTCTTCTGATCTTTTCTCTGTTTATAAAAAAAGCTTGCTGCATATAACCATCCCTGGCCATCAGATAAATGCCAAAACCTCTCCACTGGAATCATCTGCCTCAGGTCTGGATCACTGGATAAAGAACATTCCAGAGGGGAATTACTAGGAGCCTTAAGTCTCCAGAGAATAAATTCTAGCCTGATCTACACTGAGCTGTCTGGAAGCAAAGCAGGGTGTAGAGCAGACAGGAAGATCATTTGTCCAGAGTGAACAATAGCTTTTCTGCCTCACACTTGTCTTTTGTTGCGACTAAATTAAAGGGCAATTTGTGTGTTAATAAGTGTACACATTTTCAAAAAATACCTGAGCAAATTGCCACCAGCTATTGGTTTATTTGAACCAGCAGTTGAACAGAGCACAGGCTTGCTAGCAAGTATCAAGTGTCCTAACAAAAATGCGCCTGAGGTTTTAGAGCCAGTGACCAAAATAATGAGCGGGAGGCTCGTATGCAAATACTGCCTGATCTCAGGATCTCAGCAGAGCTTCTTTCCAGAGGAAGTAGATCTTCAGAATTCTGGAAAGCAGTGGTAGGAGAACAGGCAAGAGAGAGGAGGCAACAGCTACCTTCCTGCAAAACCACCTCGTCCCCTATATTTTGCCCAAGACAGAAGAGGGAGAGCAAGGATCAGGCACACAAATACCTTCATGGAAAAGGCAAATTATTATTGGAGAGGATCAGTTGCAATTTACAATAGAAAGCGACAGGGACTATGGCACTTGCCTCATCTCAAGAAGGAAACTGCTGTTCCATTCCCATCCTTCTGGGGACCTTGGGGAAGTCCTGTGGAACATGCCTTAGAGTTGTCGCACCTAAACGGGGAAGAAACCGAGGTGTTGATCTCTCAACTCCCATCTGCTATTTGTCGAGAGCTGTTTCTGGACGTATTAACTCTCTACACTTCTGGCTTAACTGTGTACTGGACAAGCTTACCCCCCATCCAGAGAAAGCAGAGAGTTATAGGCGTTTGGGGGAAGAAATCTTTGATGAGAATAAGTGCTATAACAAAATAATTTAGACTGGGCAACTCATAAACAACACAAATGTATTGCTCACAGTTCTGGAAGCTGGGAAGTCCAGGCTGAAGGTGCCACCAGATTCGGTGCCTGGGAAGGCTCACTCTCTGCTTCGTCGATGGCACCTTCTGGCTATGTCCACATGTGTGGAAAGGCAAACAACTCTCTCAGATCTCTTTTATAAGGGCACTAATCCCACTCCTGAGGGTGCTGCCCTCCTGACCTGCTCATGTCCTAAAGTCCTCACCTTTTAATACACTGTGTTGGGGACTAGGTTTCAACAGGTGAATTTGGGGAGGACACAAACTTTCAGACTATAGCAGTCTGCTACAGCATCCTTGTGAATTTGGATCTGGAACATACATGTAAGCACTCATAAACAGAACTCTGGAGAAAGAGAGACCAAGATAGTCCAGACAATATTACCTGCACACCTAGGGAAACTGTGTGGAGTGGGCAGTCTGGTCTGCATATCAAGAAAAAACTGCCTTGCTATAAAACATCTGAAAATAATGGATAAAATGTGACACAAATCTTTTTGAATGAATATCTGAACTTGTAAGAAGTAATGAGAAACTTCCAGGAGCCAAAGCAAAACAAAAGCCAAAAAAGCGAAGCAGGAAACCAGCGCTGAAGCTGTGTGTCTGCCCTCAGAAAGCTCGTCAGCCTCCGTTAACCAGAACGTGGGCTTCGGTGGCTGTTCATGAGCTTGGCAACAGTGCCCTGCACCGTGCACAATGAAAAGTTGATCCTTCCATGAAGCTACAACCTTCTAAGAATTGTAGCCATGGTTAAAGAAGAAAAAAGTAGATAAGGAATAAAAGATCAATTTTAGGCAAAACAGAAAACAAGAAAATTTATCTAACTCTGCCTGATCCCTAGGGAAAATAAAAATAAGTCTTCATGAGGACATATTATCTAGGCATAATGTCATCTAGGTTTAGGGCCCAGGTGTATGTAACTATCTTTATGGTTCAGAAAATCCCAAACCTAGAAATCAAATTAAGGTGGTTCTTGATTAGGTACAACTGAGGCACATTAGCAGAAGAAAATGTTATTCATCTCTACAGGGACACACACCCTCAATTCACATTTCACTGGATCTCTAAAGATTTAACCATGAGCTCGAACTCCAAATTCAAAATCACAAGGAAATAATCCACCATGAAGAAGAGTCAGCAGAAAACTCAAACAGTAGAATTGTATCCCTAAATATAATAGAGTTTGGAAATGTAAGATATAGAACATAAAATAAGAAAGTGTAACTTGCTTAAATAAATAAAATAGGAAATCCAAAATATGAATGAGGAAAACTATAATATCAAAAAAAGATCAGGGAGCTTAAAAAAAGAATAAATTAAAGCTCTTTCAGATGAAATGTTTAATTACTAAAATAAAAAGTGGTTAAGTTAAAACACCAATTTTAATATAGCTGAATAGAGAACTGATGAACTACACAAAATGTCTGGAGATATTACTCAAAATATATCACAGAGAAATAAATGAATGAAAACTATAGGCTACAGAAGAAAATAGAACAAATGGGGAGAAATGCAATTTCTGAAGAAAAATGCCAGAAATTTTCCAGAGCGTGAATCTCAGGTTCAGTAAACACAGCAATTCTCATTCAGATTCATAAAAGGAATTCCCACAACTAAACCAATGAGGATAAAACCACAAGTCACCAAAGGAAAAAAATTGCTAAAAGTAGCAAGAGAAATTACCTAACAAGGAGTTATAGACTGACAGCAAATTTATAAATAGTAACAGCAATATTCTCAGAGAAAAGAGAAAATAATAAGCAACCTAGAATTCCATATACAGCACAGCTAAATGTCATTCAACGGTAACAGTGCATTAAAGACTTTTTGGACAAACAAAATCTAGAGTGTTTGCTCCCAAAAGAACTTTAAATAATACTTTAGAAAGAAATAAAATGATCCCATAAGTACGTTCTGAGATGCAGCATGGAATGGTAAGCAAAGAATTGGCAACTTTTAACAATCAATGAATGTGGTGAAGATAATGTTTAATTTGGAACAGGAATGTATTAGATTTCTATTGTTACATAACAGATTTTACCCTAAAACTTAGCATCATGAAACAACAGCCATTATCATCTCAGTTTTTCTTCTCTGGAGCAGGAATTTGGGTGTGGCTTAGTTGGGTGTCTGACACGGTGCGATTGAGGTGGGCTCTAGTCATCCCCAGGCTTGGCATGGGGGGATCTTCTTCCAACCTCACATGATTATGGGGCAATGGGAAGGCCACAGAAGATCCCCTTCCACGCCCGTTCACATGGCTGTTAGCGGGATTCAGGTCCTCAGTGGCTGTTGTCCACAGAGATCAGTTTCTTGCCGTGTGGGCCTCTCCCCAGGGCTGCCCACAGCATGGTAATGGGCTTCCCCCAGCATGAGGGCCCTGAAAAGAGAAGGTGAGAGGGGGTGAGAAAGACACACACCACACTATCTTTGTAGCCTCATCTCAGAAAGAACATCCCACACTTCTGCTGTGTTCTGTTGCTTAGAGGCAAGTCACTGGCCCACTCAAGGGGAGGGTATCACACAAAGGTGCACACACAGGAGGGGCGTCACTGGGGCCGCAGCGGACACTGCCCGACACGAGGGAGTAACGCAGCTCAAAGCCAGGCACATGTAGGAGGGGGCGGCAGACTGAACTAAGGCATTCTGATGTGCTTGTCCTTGTGTTTTTTAGGGATGAGCATAAAGATAATGGTTAATGATGCACAATGAAAAAGTTCTAGAGATCCATTGCATGACAAAGTGAATATACTTAATGCTGCCGAACTATACATTTGAAAATAATTAAGATGCAAATTCAATGTCATATGTTTTTCACCACAATAAAAATAAACAAATATATACATATATACATACATACCAAGGTAAAAAAAAAAAAGTACTACAAAACTAAAAATATAATATATAACTTCCAAACCAGTTAAAGAAAAAAATCCAAAAGACAAAATCACATGAGAAATAATTATAAAGATATCAGAGGTTCTAATAAATACAAATTGACTAAATAAGCCTCATAAAAAAACAAAGAGTGCCAGATTGCATTTTAAAAGTCAGCTATCTGCTCTTTAAAGAAATACACCTAAAATATAGATCTACAGTGAACATTATATTTAATGGCAAAACATCGGAAGCAGTCCTTTCAAAATCAAGACACAAAAATGCTCATCATCACCGTGTGCATTCCACATTGTACTGAAGGCCCTCACCAGCACAGCAAGATAAGGAAAAGAAAATGTTTAAGAATTTGAAAGGAGGAAACAGAAATGTTGTTATGTACATGCAATATGACTGTCTACACAGAAAAACCTAATCTACACCTTACTAGAATTAATGGGAGTTGAATTAACAATTTATTTCAGGGCTAATTTTTTTATTACACATTATCCCAGGAGAGAGCTAACCTGTGTCACTTTAGTGAACCCATTTCCACAGGGGTAAAGTATATCATTATATGTTCAACTACAACTGCGTCCCTTCTCCTGTTGATAAATATTTAGGTTGCCTCCAATTTTTTGCAATTACAAACTGTTGTGAACATCTATTATTTAGGTCTTCTGTGTCAGAAAATGTGTCCCAGCCCAGGACTTTGATTTCCCCACCTCTCTGAAGCTCAAGCCCAGGCAAAGATATTTAGGATAATTGTTCCAGTTTCATCAGTTGTGTCTAGTAATCTTTCCATACACACTAACAGTTTTTGAGTGTTAGGTTCTGAACAGACATGAACAGATGGCAAGCAGAGGCTGAACGACATCCAAGTGGTTACAGCAATGGTGTTAAAGAGAAGGGCACGTATTGAGCCAGACCTTCTGGAAACTTCTGCCGTGATGCAGAAGATAAACTCACACGCTGTGTTTAACTTATGGGTGGGGTCGTGGAGGGCAGGAGGGCCGTGGTTGTTCTACAGGTGCAATCTTCTCATGAAGTCAAGTTTCCCATCTCATTTTTTGTGGCAGCTTGCTGACTTTCAATATATTTATTTTTATATTTTTAACAAAAGTGGTTTTTTAATCATCTAATTAGGAGGGAATACTCAAGTGTGTTGATACTGGAGGCAGAGAGATGAGTCCTTTCTTTAGGAATTTATTTTGCTGGTAGAGGGGCCAAGTCCACGGCAGCTGCCACTTTTCCTGTCTGGCATCGACCTGTCAGAGCTTGCAGTCTTATATTATTCATGCACACGGGATCCTATTCCCGGAAGGTCTATGTTACACGAGCGACAAGTGGGGAGTTTCCCATAGAAACCTCTCTCTCCTCCCTGCCAGGGAGAGCTCTATTTCAGAGCTGGGGCATCCGGCAGGCCCATTCTTATCCATCCCACTGCTGTGAGAAACAGGGAGGAATGGGGAGTTGGCTTTGGGAATGAGGAATTCAACATCCCTGATTTCAGCAAGACATCCCGGTAGGCACTCCTGCACACTTTGCGTCTCTGAGAAGCCCTCTGGTATCTCTAGGAAGTCTAGGACCCCACACCCTGGAGACATGGGGTCTCGTTCTCTTGGAGGACCAAGCCTGCGCTCTTCCTTGCAGGCCTCCTCTTCCTTTGAGTGCCTCTCAGTGGGGACACTCGTCTACTTTTCAATGGGGGTGGCCACATGCAGAAGCAATGCCACTCTGCCCCCTCGGCAACACGCTAACGGAAAATGAGGGTCTTTATGAGCCAGCTCTATCAACAGGATTGCTTCCTAGGAAAAGTACAAATTGATTTTTTTCCTCTTGCGGGTCTGCAGGGTACTTGGAGACAGCCATGGACAATTCATTATCATGTCTGCAGAGAGCAAGAAAAAAAAACATGTTATATTGATCTCATTCTAGAAAGCATTTAGGAAACAAACCCATAAATAAGTACAATGATTATGTGTCAATTAAAAGTTAAAATTAAAGAAAAAATTAACACTTGTTCTATAGGCCTCTGAGTGTGGCCAAGGTTGCTTCTGGGGCCCTGAACTCGGCCTTGGCAAAGAAGGGCCCTGGCCAACCAGGACACGGGCTGCCACGGGCATCCCTGCTGCCCTCCCCTAGACAGGTGTTAACAGCCAGCCGTGGCACTTGTGGTTTCAGTCATTCCTGGGGACATCCTTCTCATCTCGCGGAGGAGTCCTGCCAGATCCCCACAGGCTGAGTGGATACAGAAGTTGCTGACCTCATTTTGGATGACCTGTCACTTCCTAATTTCTCACCAGGGAACAAGCTTCTCTAGCAAGTCTCTCATTTGAAGGGACCCTGCCCACTGGGCCTTTCCTACATTGCTGGTAGGAATTATAAAACACACAGCTACCCTGGAAAACCAGGGGGCAGTTTCCTATAAAATTAAACATGCATTCACCAAAGGACCCAGCAATCCCACTCCTTGGCACTTATTCCAGATAAATGAAAACTGTGTCCCTACAAAAACCTGCACATGAATGGTCATGACAGCTTCCTTCATAATAGCCTAAAATTGGCCAAATGTCCTTCAGCTTCACATTTACCAACAAAAACCCTTTGTGAAATCAAGCCAGTTGTGTTTTTATGGTGTTCACCTTGAATCACATAAATTATTAAAGGGCAGCACAGAGGAGACCCTTTATAGTGACAGAACGTATCTGTATCTTGATCGTGATGGTGCAATAAAATTGCATACAACTACATGCACGAGCACGCGAGTGCATGTGAAAACTAGTAAAATCTGAATAGGGCCTATAAAGTGCACCAATATCAATGTCTTGGTTCTGATACTCAGTTTGTAAGATGTTACCATGAGAGGAAATGGATAAAGGATACACAGGACATCTCTGTACTCTTTGTGCAACTTCCTGTGTCTGTCATTATTTCAAATTAAAAAGGCCCAGCCTCCGGCTCTTGAGCCTAAGGCTCTGCATCCCACTCTGCCTATACTGTGCCCATGCCGGCCCCAGACCCTGGAGTCTAGACTGCATTGCCGGTCCCTAGGGCATCTGAGAAGCCCATTACAAAAAGAAAGCAGGAAGCCTAACATAATGCCCAGTTTTCCTTTTACAGGTGAGGAAATGGAAGCTCAGTGAGGAAAGGTGACTGTTAGCTGACACCCTGATTTAACTGCTGAGTCCAGTGGAAGTTCCTCCACCTAGGAACACACCGAGACAGAGTGCCCTGAAATGGTTAGCCTAGACGGCAAAGTGAGACAGGGCTGGGGTTTCGTTTTTGTGTATATGTGGGGGGGGGGGGTGTATGTGCCTGTGTTTGTGTGTATATTAAAGGATTGTAAAGAATAAACTGGTTTTGATGTCAAACCATGGGTTTCGATGGTACAGAAATTCAGTTCCATGTGATGGGCAGATGTTTAGCAAAGTCAATAAAAGGGTGATAATGTCTGAACTTACCTGCAAGGTGAGACCCAGTGATGATGGTGGAAACTTTTCCTAACCCCAACAGCCACATAAACTGATGTTTTACCAAGGTTGGTACCCTCTTTGTAAATATACAGGAAAAAGGCAGAAATCGACCCTTCTGGTACTATTTTAAGTGATAGAGGAAAGGAAATTTTCTGGCTTTTCCAAAGTCCATCCAGAGGTGACTCTAGGGCCTCTAAGGTCTGTGCATGTCCAAGCAAACACAACCCACCTCTGACCTCTAGTCTTTCAAAAGAAGAACCTGAACTGATTGCATTTATATGATTTAAGGTGAACGCCAGAAAAGCACAACTGGGTTGATTTCACAAACAGCTTTTGTTGTTAAACATGAAGTTCCCAGAAATTACAGTCTTTAAGACTTCAGAGTTTTTGTACATGTTGTTCTCTCTGCCCTGAGGTTGGTAGGAAAGAGCCTATATAGGCCCACACTCTGGAGACAGATGGTCTGGGCTCATACTCCAGCCCTTCACTAGATTTGTGACCTGCACAATCTCCTTAAACCCTCTTTGCCTCAGTTTCCTCCACTCTAATAATAGCATCCAGTTCTGAAGGCTTTTGTGAGGATTTGAGCTGACACATATATATAGTGCGTAGGACAGCACCTGCTTGTGACAAGAGCTACAAATGGGACCACTACTGTCACAACCACCTGGGTCCCCACGGCTTCCCAGGTGGAGTGCGGGCACCCTCCCCACACGAGGCTCTGTCCTCTTCGTCTCTGGAGCCCCATCTCAAACCTCCTCATGCCCAGAATGGTGTTTGGCAGAGAGTTGATGCTCAGGAAATGAAACGGAAAAACTCGCTCTTAGCTGTTGCAGGAATCCCACCTAGACAGAGCCCTGCCTTTCTAGAAGGAATTCTTGATGGCCACCCTGGCGGCTGCTGAGGCCCCACGTGTGTGTTGCGGGGGACGGGGGGGTTCCAACTCCTCCACACGGAGATGAGGCAGCGTTTTGTTGCTTCTGCGGAGACAGCAGTTAGAGAGATGAAAAAGAGGCAGGGAAGGGGCTGGGAATGTGACGGCTGGCCGTAAAGTGGTTGGGGAACAGCGCTGTCTCCCCGAAACCCTCCAAGTGTCCATCGGTTCCGTAAAACCTGTGAAACGGTTTGTGAGGGATTTCTTAGGAAATGGAGGCAGGGGTTAAACTTTGGGCCTGTAGTGATGCCAGGTCTGCCCAGGAGCCCACCTGTAGGATCATACACCCAGAGAATTAGCAAAAGACCTGCTGTGGCTTTTAGTCGAGGTTCTCAAACAAGGCAGGTGGTCGGCTCACCTGGGGCGCGTTTGAAACTCTCCGTGCCAAGCGGAGCCGGCCGCGTCTGTCAGGCCATGGGGGCGGGACTCCACTTGGCACTTCCCAGCGCTCTCCCAGGGACACCAACATGCAGCCTCGTTTGGGGACGGGTGGCAAAGAGCGTACCAGTCACGGGATTACGCTCAGTCCTGTTTATACCACAAGGGCCGGGAGGCCCTGGCTGACATGGAGGTTCTGTCTCAGAAATGTCTATTGAGCTTAACTGACGTATTTTAAATCTAGAGTGCTCTCACATAATTTCTTACAAGAAAATTTTAAAAGGAAATTGGTTTCATTTTCTACAGCTACAATAAGAATAGTCAATATTGCCCCTTTAACAGAATCTACCATGTTTTTACCCAATTATTGAGTGTCTAATATGTGCCTAGCACTGGCCAAGGTACTTTATAGACATTATTTTTCTTAACTCCCACACAGAACTTCCAATGCTTTGTCCTCTGTACCCCACCAGCATCCTCTGGGTTAAGAGTCCCGAGACCCGTGCAACCCTAGCTCAGAAGCAAATCCGGAGCTCGGTAGGTCTCGTCCCTTCCTGTATACAACCTGAGTCCTAAGAGAAGCAGGGCCCGGCGCACGTGCTTGGACTTGTGTTTCCTCCACCTAAATCTCTCTTCTTTCTTTGCGTTAGTCTGATGTGAGGCGACAGCCACACGACAACCAGAGAGCAGGGCTCAGAGCCCTGGAGGCTGAGTGTGGACATGCAAGGAAGCCACTTCGCTGCCTTAGATCTGAGCCTCTTCCTTACCACGCAGGATCTTAGCACCGTATGCCCTGGCCACGTGAAAGACTGCTGGGAGAATCGGTGATTCAAATACATCGAGAACCTCCTGGTAGATTTGGTTTAAACAATGAGCAAAGACTGGCTGTCAGATGTTGCCTCCCAGCCGGTTTGACATTCCCTACTCACTCATCCGTCATATCCACAACGTCAAAAGCCAGGGACCCCTTAGCTTTTTCTTTTAACCATTCTCAGCTCATGACTTCAGAAGCAAATGGGAATTCCTTGTCAGCATTTTCAGCATGGAAAGAAAAGTCCCAGAGATCACGATACACACTTGTCAAGCAAACCACCCTACACATCATGGTCCTATTCCCTTCCCCTGCCAAGAGATGGACAGGTTTGTAGGAAATGCAGAAATGAAATGTGACAGGTGTATCCTACTTGTGTCTTGGTGTCACCAAACAGTGCCGCAGCTCCCGCTGTTCCTGAGCCAAGCAACCTCCCCTGGAAGAGGTCTCCTGACGTGAAATGCAGTCAGCAGTGGGCTGGGGCTGACCTTGCACTGTAAGAGCAGAACAGGCTGTCATCCAATTTCATGTCCCACAGGGACTGGCTCCAGGTTGGTAATAGAAAGCTAAACAATTACCAACACCAAGCCCAGGAGGCAAATTCCCCTGATGCTTATAGACTTAGGGAGCCCTGGTAATCTGGTCGCTACTTAACCCATGCCGGGCTCTGGGTGAGCTGGCCTGGCAAAACCCTGCTCTTCACTTTGGCCCCACAGCACCTAGCCCAGCGTCTGCGGTGTATTAGACAGTTGATAAGTCTTGTTGTAAGAAAGAGTAGTGTTGCCGTCACTGTCACTAAGATTGTGTTGAAAATGAAGAGAGCGTAGGCCAGGTAGTATGGAGTGAGTCCATGGGAGACGTGCTCTGCACACAGAAGACTCTAAACTGTTGGCTTGCGTTGACTATAGATGAGAGGTTTAGAGTACACATGTGTCTTCATTGAGCGTTATCAGAATTAGATGATGGACGTAGTATAACCCAGATCAGAGCAGAAGCATTTTCTGATTTGTCTTTGTATCCCCAAGGCTTCATCCTCCCCCAACCACAGGTTGTACACAGTAAAATGAACGAGACGCTGAGCTGCTCTTCCCACTCCCAAGCCCCTGGGAGGCGCTCTCTCCCATAACACAGATTCTGGTTTCCTCCCACCCTCGTGTTGAGGTTCTATGCTAGGTGACACCATGATACCCTCTCTGTAATGCGCAATGAAACTGCGTGCTCAGTCTGCATTGTCGATCTGCTCCTAAGATGCAAAAGATCAAGCATAACAGCCTCAGATGGGTCATTATTTCCTTGAGACATCTGGCTAGGTATTTTGGGCAGATGCTCATCTTCATTGCCATTTATCTCTTACTGTCTCTAAATTGTTCATGTCACAATACAAAGGCCTTTTGCCCCTGTGCTGATGGAAGCCAAACCCAGGCCACTCTGGGAGAGTGGAATCCAGGGGCCAAAGGGCCGTGCAGGGGTCCTACCCCTTTTCCCTCGATAAAAAGGCTGTTATTAATTAATTCTGTTTCTTTTGCAGCTAGAAGGAGACAGGTGGGAAATACAGAATTTCCAAGTGGGCAGCCCAAGCTCACCTTCTCACTAGGAAGCACGTTCTCCAAGGTTACCAGGCAGGCCCCAGGGTGTCCGAGTCCTTACTCTCTCATTTTACAAACAGTACAGATGCCATTGTGACCATGTTCATTCCATTTTTGTTGCATTTGATATCAAGAACCATGTTTAAGCCTTTTGAATACACCACCTACATAGCTGAGATGAAGAAACCAGAAGGCAGATCACACATATGTCGCGAATGTGGGAGTCAATTCCCGATGAAAGGCTGATGGAGAGACTTGAACGGGAGTGGCACTACTATTATTTGAAATAATTACCCATCAGGGAGCCTTGCTGTGCCCTCTGCATCAATAAGATTGGACAGGCGGAAATAAGAAAAGATCGGGAAATAACAGAAAAACATAGCTAGAATACATCTGCTGCATTTTAAGTTATTCCTTCGTTTACAGAGACAAGGAGGGAGTATGAAAGGTGGGAGGGGATACATTAACCAAAGTTAATTTTGTGCTGTGGTTGTCATGAGTTCCTAGCATTGGCATTTTACTAAAGCCTTATGCATCATCCTCTTTTAGGGATCTACCGTGACCCTTGAATGTTATCCTAGCAATTCGTCCAAACAAAGTAAAACGTTCCAGTCAAAATACAGCCATGCAAGACAGTAAACTTTTAGATCCATGTCCAAGTAGACCTGTCTGATAAACAGAGCACAAGCTTGCAGAATTGTGAATCAGCCAACCTAAGGGAAGAAGTCAAAAGTAAGGTCTGTTTGTCATTTTGTTTTATTTGGAAAAAAATTCTGAAAGATGCTACACCCTGGGATTACACTCAACCACACTCAGACACTCCATCCCAAGTGCCAAGTGATTCTGTTCCTCTAGAGAATCCTAATATCCCTCCGCTTTATTAAATAACCATCTAGTACTATTCTAGGAAACAACCAGAAGCAGACCAGTTTGACTCACATTCTGTTTGCCCAAGTTTTTCTCCCCTCCATAAACTGTTAGGAGTCTGTCTTGCCGGTGCCTCTAAGCTGCACGCTGATGGGAAGGGCTCCCGGGCCCTCTGTTGCCCATCGGAAGCACGCTTTGTAATGTCTAATATTCTTCTGGTGTCAGCCCGTTTCTGCCAATAGCACATGCAGGAAGCAATACCAGCTCTTGAAGTGATATGGGTTACAGGGAATGAGCCAGGCGGTCAATGTATGTTAGAAGAAAGCTCAATGCCCTGGGTCTCAGGATGTAGTCAGATCTAAGTACTGCAGAGAGGGGTAGGGGAAAAGAGAAAGAGGGAGAGGGAAGGAGAGAAGGAAAGGAAGAGGAGGGGAGCAGAGGAGAAGAGAAAGGGAAGGAGAGAGAGAGCACCTTCACATAGCTGGAAGGACATGGCAAGCTTGGGGCTGCACGCGGACATGAGTATGGGAAAGGCTGGTTGGGGGGTCAGCTCCTTCCACAGTGACTCTGCCGTAAGAACTCTACCCTCCCATGGGAGAAGGAAGGCCAATTTCTAACAGTTTTTAACCCAAGCAATAGAACCATAAGAACAGACACGCGCACATGCACACACACGCATACACACATGTACGCCTGTAAAACTGGTGACATCGAGATAAGCTCTGTGGATTGCACCCATGTCACTGTCTCAGCTTTGATACTGTGAGGTTGATACGTGAGATCTTCCCGTGGGGGAGGGGGGACGGGCACCTGAAACCTCTGCAACCTCCTGTGAAAATATAATCATTTCAAAATATAAGGTTTGGAAGGGCACGTGAAACCTCTCTGTATCTTTTTGCAACTTCCTGTGAAAATAGTATTTCAAAATATAAAGTTTAAAAAAACCCATAAGCAAAGCTATAGTCTATGGAAAATGGGACTAGCTCCGTAAGAGTTGCCCCCAACACACCTCAAACCGCCCCGCCCCCAGCAGCACAAAGGCCGCAGGGCATGGAGCTACCTCCGCAGACTCCAGGACTCAGGGACATACACCAAGCATTCAGGCCGCCTGAGACCAGACCAAGCAGGGGCACAGCGGAGCACACCCTGGAGCCCCCCACCCTCTGCTGAGGAGTTGCACTTCCAACTGCTGTGCCATCGGATTTTGTTTTCTTCCCACTGATTCTGGTCAAACGCCCACCGCTAGTGAGAGGCCACCAAGCCAAGGCTGTCCTCCCCTGGACAGCTGCTTGGGTCCAGCCCTGCCTGAGAGAACACAGGCCACTAATCGAGCACGGGCACAGAAATGGCTTTGGAGCTGAGAGTTGTTAAGACCCTGTGCACCGTGAGCCCGGCTTATTCACCCAACTCTATTCTCCGTGAATGTGCAAGAAAACCTTTCTAGGAGGAATTTGACTGTTGCCGCCCTTAGTATGCAAAGCAGATGCTGCTGGCTGCTTTCTGGGTGCTCCCACCCCCCCCGAGAATGACACTCAGCTGGCGCGGAGACACCGTGTGCCAGGGCCCACACCGTGTGCCAGGGCCCACACGCCCGGAGGCGGCGGCTGGGCTCACACGCTGTAGTGCCGTCTCCCCCGGGGCTGAAGCCACAGACGTCCACAGGACAGAAAGGGTGTGACACAGAGGCCAAGGAAGAAATATTTAAAATGAACAGATCTTCTACTTCATGATGAAGCCTTTACTTCTTTCCTCGCTCATGCGCCAGCATACAAGGAAATGTCTGGAGGAAACGTTTGTCTCTGCACTTGAAGCCCCAGAACAGAAACTTTCATTAACGTCCTGATTTTATTGTTTCAGACGATCCAAACTCCGATGGTCTGATTTATATATCTTGAAAGTTACCCGAGGCGGAGGTGCAGGGGAAATCTCCCTGCTCCCACCCCACCTGTCACTTCTCCTTCTCTACAAGGAGAACAACTTAAAAATGCAGCCCACTGTCTTTTATTTTGGCTGGTGATTCTGAGGCATGTGCAGTATAAGTGAGCCTGGTAAAGAAGCTAATTCTTCAAAGCGGCGGCTCTGCACCAAGGGTGAGCTCATCCCCCAAGGGAACTCCGGCCATGTCTGGAGACATTTTTGGGCCAGGGATGCTACTAAACATCTTACAGTGCACAGGACGGCCCCCATGACAAAGGATTAGCTGAAAAAATATATCAATAGTGATGAGGTTGAGAAACCTTGCTTTTAGGGTCTCAGCCAATTTACTACAAATAACCTCAATTATTCATTCAGCAAACAATTACTGGGAGCCTAGAGTAATCTTAAGACAGTATGCACAGCCCTGGCACTGGGGAGCCTGCCTTTGTAGCATCTTATAGAAGAATAACAGAGGCATATAAACAAATTCATCTAATATACAGCATGCTAGAGCCTGAGTGGAAATACAAATAAATACAGAGGAGGACATGAATTTGTGAGGATGGGATTGGGGGAGGGGAAGAAACTGATGTCACCTTTCCCAAGAGGACCACAAACTGCATGTTTACACTCAAAGACATCGCTCTCACATACAAATTTGAAATAACTGCTAGGAAAGTTCACCAAACCCTTAAGTACTTTTTAAGCAATCTGTCTTTCTGCTTCTTTATATATACACCCTCAGGGAAAATCAACCTACTGCTTTCTTTGCAACTTTGTTCCTTACTAAGATTATTTTCCTAACAATTATATTTTTCCAGTACCAGGGAAGTGCTTTATTTCCCTCTCTTTCCCTTGGTTGATTCTTTCTATTCATGTCTTTAAAATATTTATAAACATACAGTATAATTCTGTAGCTGCTAATTAACTAAGCAATACATACTTAGCTTATTTTGTTTTGCCTCAGATAGCAACTTAAATTTATCCACAATTTTGGGAATGCACCTGCTTAAACATATGTTCATTGGCCTCTGTCTTTTTCAATACTGAGTGCCAAGTGTATGGTCCCTTCCCACTGAAAGTCTTGGCTCACCAACCCCTAATGGCCCCTTCTTGTCGTTCTTGAATGTACCTAGGTACAGCTGAATTAGCTGAAGTTTCACAGCTTCTTCCCAGGTTAGGAACTATTGTCTCCATACTCCTTGCTCCTATTTTCCAAGCCGAAAGGAGCCCTAACATAGCACAAAGATGCTTAGGGAAGAGTCCAATGAGCATAAGAAAAAAAGGGCTTTTCCTCTTGGGAAAAATTAATGACCAGACCAAAGGGGTTTTGATCAAACAAAATTGCACCCCTGTTAGATTTGCAAGGCTGAAATTGTCTAGTTGTCATTTCCATGGCATGTACCATAGACAATGATGAATCTCCCAGGTCAGCTGTGTGGATGATAAAACTGTCTGGAGCACTATCACTGGCAAGTGTAAGCTCATAGCTAAGCTGAAATGGAAATCAGTTATGAAATAGGACTACCAGGTGCCATATGCCTGCACACAAGATATTCTGGGCAATCTTACAAATCAAATAATTAACATATGTATTTAAGGTTCTACTCTGTGAGTATCACTGCACAATACCAGGCAGCAAATTGTTTGTTTGTTTTTAACTGTGACTTTGACTCTCGACTCTGACACTTTCTACTGTGGGGATCTGGATAAGTTAATAACAACCTCTCTGAATCCATATTTTTACATAAGCGAAATAAGGAAAATCATACTTATGTCCCCCAATTGTTGTTTATTCTAGCACCCTGAGTCCTGTCAGGAAAACAGAGACCATATCAGTTATTTTAACAGGGAGAATTTAATGTAGGGAATTCGTTGAAGAACCAAAAGCGCAAAGAAAGAACAGTAAAGGAGTAGCTACCACCTTGAGGACTGGGAGAGCAAAGTGCAGAGGTTGGGGTGATTAGAATCTGGATGCTTGAAAGAAGGACCCTGTGGAGCTGAGGAATGGTAACAGCAGTTACCCAGGTACTGTTATTGCAGAAGCTTAGGGACCCACAGAGCTGAGCCTCAGCTGATTCTGGGAAAGTACAGAAAAGAGTTGGATGCTAGAACTAACTGCCACCACCAGGGTGATGGGCCATCACCAGTGACACTCTCAGCAAGTACGCAAGAAGAAGCAAAGTTCCTCCTCCGGCTCCAGCCTACATCTCCCTCTGGTACCTTGACCGACAGATGGCAAGGGAGAAACATGTTTGTGGAATGCCCCAGCTTCCAAAGCAGAGAACAGAAGACTGGATTTGGAGCTGAGAAACAGCTTGATACATGGCACATTCACTCATGCATTGTGCATATTTACGGAGTGTTTACTGTGTGTCAGATTGCGAGGCTCTGCGCTAAGGCTGCAAAGTCTGGAGAATTCAGTGGACACTCTTATAAAGTACTCGTCTCAGTGACTAATACAAGGTCGATTCCCCATTAAATATAGCTCTTTTCTTTCAGGCCCAGTGGGAAACATAAAGGGAAAGGAATGGAAAATAAAACAAACAAACAAAACAAAATAAGAAACCAGCCCTGGCCTTAAGGAATCTCACATTTAGATTAAGTGTCAAGGGATAAACCACAGAGTAAAGTACAATGTAATACATATGTGTACACTTTAAAAAGAATCTCAGGGATACTAGATTTGGGTTTGTTGTTATCGTTGTTGAGATAGAATCTCACTCTGTCACCCGAGCTAATGTGCAATGGTGTCATCGTAGCTCACAGCAACCTCAAACTCCTTGGGCTTAAGTGATCCTCCTGCCTTAGCCTCCCAAGTAGCTGGGACTACAGGCATGCACCATCTCACTGGGCTAATGTTTTCTATTTTTAGTAGAGATGGAGTCTCCCTCCTGCTTAGGCTGGTCTCAAACGTCTGACCTCTGGTGATCCTCCCATCAAGCATACAGTTTTAAGAATTAAAAGAAGCAAAAGAATATTTGGGAGGCTATCAGGAAAATGTTCACAAACCAGAGGGGAAAGAGCAAGTCCTGAGTGTTTAGACAATGGCCAAAGGAGTAAGACCGTTTCAAATGGGAGAAAGCCCAGGAGCAAATCAAACCTGGTGGGAATTTGCTGGGCCTGCATGGAGGACGGATTTGTGATGGGGACTATGGAAGGTGGGGCCAGAAGAACATGTCTGGACTTTAGTCTGAGGCATAGATGAGCCCCTGGAGCCTTTTGAAGGAGCAGAAATTATGTGAAAAAAATATTATCTTTATAGCCCCTATCATATCTAACACAATGCCTAGCATATAGTGGAATAGTTGGAAAAAAAATATTACGTTGAATAGAATGAGATGGGATGGGATGAAATGGAATCGCAAAGGCAGGTCTTAACTTTGGAAATCTATGTATATCTCCCTCTATTTTCATTATAATAATAAATATTTCATGAAATGTGTTGAGCAATTTTAAGGCCAAAAGTTCAAAAACTAAAAGAATTCAAGCAATGATAAAAATTTTAAATGATAAAAACGTTAACAAGTAAAGATATAACCCAAACAGCAAGACACAGTGCTTGTTTCATGGGTGGGATCTGTGGTGTCAAAGGGAACCTGACCTTGACCTTGAAGAGAGTGGGAGAAGCTGCTGAAAACGTCACGGACTTATTTTTAAAAAAAGCATTGGGCAATGTTTTTGAATGAAGTCAGTGATTCGTGTAAAGCAATTAGTATGGTACAAATTTTGAATGTGAGTTTGTAGAATATACAATGTACTCACAATTAATCTCTTGTTTTCTTCTTGGCAGATCCATTACAGGATTTTGGCCTTTCTATGGACCAGTGTTCCAAACAATTAAAATCAAATCTCAACATTAGATTTGGAATTATTCTGAGTAAGTAAAAACAATTAGCATGAAATAAAACATTGCATAGCCTCTTCGACTCCACACATCCAGTGACTCATATTAACTATAATCGCTGGCTAAACCACTGTTCCTCCTCCACGCTCTGGAATTAACTCTATTTCCATTTTAATTTTCAAATCTCTCTCTGGATAATATCCAGGTAGGGTAGAACTCTCATTTAATGCTGTACTTTTGTACTGAAAAGATTCTAGGCACTCATTTGGACAATGTTAGCACCTGGAATTAGTATATGCAGCAAAAAATAAAAGGAAAATATTTCGAGACTAAATATCGTTGTCTACTCAGGAGAGAGCTTTTGCTTAGTTATCTCAGCAACAAACAAATCTACTGCCAGCAGCATGGTTTGTCATTTGTGTTATTTCATATCCCAAACAGCTAATGTAAGTTCCTAAACCTTGACACAGGCAAAGAGGAAAGATAATCTCGTCTACCCAACCCCAATGAATGAGCTAGAACACTTCCTATTTAATTTTTATATGATTGTGCCATTGCAGTTAGCTAATATATTTGCTATAGCTACCAGAGTATCTCCTTTTCTAAAACAGTTTTACTGAAACCAGAGATGAGAGATTTAATAAATTTTACATGTGGGATCATTTCAGAGAAATGGAGGAAACATTCCCAGAGATCAAGAACTCCCATGCTTCTTTGTATTTCTAGAATCTTGCACAATATCTGGACTTTAGCAGCAGCTCAAGAAATGCTTTGGGGAGAGAAAGAGAGAAAAGAGGAATAGAAGGAGGAGTGGGTGGAACATAAAAAGGAAGAATGGAGAAAAAGGCAGAGAGAATTGAAAGTCACCCCCACAGAGCCCCTGAAGCTTCCTGCGTAACCATGGTGCTATATCTGCCTGGCAACAGTAGCAGGAGTCTGTAGGCTTGCTCACACACCAACCCTGTCATGGGGGGTAAATAATACTACGGAGCTGAGAAGCTCTAGAGGCCAGACCTGCAGAAATCATATTAAGGGGCCAAAACACTGGGGTAGGGGAGCACTGCAGATTAAATGCCTTGCCCCCAACAAGCAGAGTTTTAGAAAGGACCACCTTCATACCCAAGATCATCGTTATGATCCCCTGTAGCATTGCCTGAATGCTGTCTTATCAAGAAAAGAAGAAAACCGTTCCCCAGACAGAGCAGACTACAAGAAATGAAAGGTCCTTTAGCTCACACTGTTATAGACTTTGGATGCCTTGCTTGCTACGCAGTGAAACACACAATAATAGCGACGCTGCTCTTCTCTTTCCTTCAGGAGAGGACATCAAAGAGCTGTTTCTCGACATAGCTCTCACCGCTAAAGGATCGTCTATTTTGAATTACTCCTATCCCATCTGTGAGGAGGATCAGCCCAAGTTTTCCTTCTGTGGAAGAAGGAAAGGAGGTAAGCTATCTGGCTCACTGCTTGCAGAGGCCCACAGGGGTGGCTGAGAGCCGGCAATAGCCCGCCTTTGGACAGGCTTACCCTCGCCTACCAGCATCTGCCCTATAAAAATAACAGCCAGGCCCATCCTGTAAGGGCCTGCCTTACAGGGATGTTGTGAAAATCAAAATGAAATGGTGTGTATGAGACGTTTTACAAACAGAAAATGGATAATGGAAGTAGTGCTGCCTTATCCGAAGCAGCTGGCAGCAGAAAGCACCAAGAGCTTCCGAAAATCCATTGAAGTTCAAGGTGTTTCCAGCTTTCCCCTCAACAGCCAGAGTATCTCCTGGGAGGGTCTCTTAAATATAGCAATACACTTTGAAAAAGAAAATAAAATGAAACCCACTAAATGTCACGGCCTCTCCCATTTGGGTCACTGATGGATACGGGCACCAGGTAGCTAGACTCAAAGCAGAGAAGCAGAAAACCTATTGCATTAGCTCCCTTTTCACCTACCCCTATGGTTGCCGCACATCCCCCAAGAGGGCAGGAGCCCCTCCCCACCCCCTTGCCCCACCTCCCTCTCCAGCTTGTCCTCACCCACCAGCTTACCCAAGGCCCTGGGATGCCCCTGTGGTTTAGTTAAAACCTGTCAACTGAAGCCCGTTCTGCGACTGTCCTTGCCCAGGAGTTCCCTCCTGGCTGCTCCTCCTTCCTATGTCCATTGGCATGGGGGGAGTGCACCCCGAACCTCACGCCCCCAGCCCCACAGCCCAGAGACACCCTGTATCTATCTCCCCACTCAAGGAAGCTAGAATTTTCAACAGTGAAGTTCTTCTTGAAATGGCCCAATTTTCCTTTTTAAATGAAAGATCTAGAAGAAATTGGTATCCCCTTCCCACACCAAGGGAGGCAGACAAAAGAAAACAGAGAATTTAAAGGAGGGTAAACCAGGTGGAAACCCGTAACTTTGCTGTGATCTGTAGATGTCAGGCTGAACTCCGCCCTCCCATCCCCTCCCCTCCCCTCTGCTCCCCCAGGGCGCAGCACATCACTGTACTAGAGCACTTGCCACCGCGAGCTGTCACCGTTCATCCCCACCCGCCGTCCTCCCCCATCTATGAGCTTCTTGAGGGTGGCATTCGCACCACCTTCGTCTTCTTATTTCCAGTATTTTGGATGTGTCTGGTACACGCAGAGCACCAAATACACAGACACACGCACACGTACACACACACCCCAAAACAGCTAATGACATGGCGCGTTTGTGCCAGGCTCTATTCTAAGAGCTTTAGACCCGATAAGTCATTCACTTCCCACCCCAACCCTTTGAATGAGCGAGCACTGTTAATACTCCAACTTTATAAATGCGGAAACTGGGGCACAGAGAGTTTTAGAGACTTGCACAAAGTCACAGAGTTGGTGTAGGAGACATGGCTTGTGAGGGATCCGGCTCCAATCTTAGCTCCTAATGAATGAATAAACAAAGGAACTAGAATGTATGAATGTGTCTTTTGACCAGGAGTTTATTTTAAATTATCAAATTATCATTTAAGAACTCATTGTTTCAAATGGGGACTTTTTTTCCTCCTAGCTAACCTGCCATAGAAAGATTAGACAGTGTTACTCTCTCAACTTACTGGGAAGATTTCTGGGTAACTGGGTACATTCATGCATGTCCCCAGCATGGTGAGCTCATCCTTAGTCAGTCCTCACCTAATCTTCTACCTGTCCTCAGCTGGGCCAACCTCAAACCCCTCATCCAGTCAGCCCTTCCTCCCTTCCTTCCCTCTTGCCTTTCTCCCTTCCTCCCTCCCATGGTGACTAAGTCCCCCTCTGTGCCAATGCTTTGGGGAGCCTGAAGATGAACCACTAATGGTTTTTGCCTTCAGGGACATTGTGGTTGACCAGCAGAAATGAGAGACCCACAGCACAATTATTCCAAGTTGCTGTGTGTGGCATGTGCATTAAAGAGTCACAAACAAACACAAAGTCATCTCAAGAGACAGAGTCATCTCCAACAGGTTTAACCTATTGGAACAAGGACCACCTGGGAAATTGAATAAAGAATTACTTTCTTGTTTGCCTTAAAGTTATTTGGAGCCTGTTCCAGTGTTTTAAGCATTCTTTTCATATACATGTGTGTGTATGATTTAGACATAGCATAAGAACACTGGTGGTTTGTATGCATTCCTGATACAGAATGTTTTGGAGGAACTCGAAGCATCTTGACCTGATAATGAAATAATAACCACCCAAGAAAGGCTAACAGTTTCACAGGCTGTCACCTGTAGCCGGCATCTACAGTTCTATCTCAAACCTTTTTCTTATCTTTCTAATTTTTCCCCCAAATAAGTGTTCTTGAGCCCAAATGTGGCAACAGGTACCCTTGGAGGTACTGCCAGCTTGGCAAGAAAGAGCCCATCCTGGGCTGTCCTTCTGTTACCTGCATCAAGTTTTCCATGGACATGGCTTCCTGGCTGGTTCCCGGTCTCCATCCTCACTGCTGCCAGCGTGAATGCAGATCTCAGAATGCCACGCCCCCTCCCAAAAGACTTCAAGAGCTCCCTCTTCTGTAGAATAAGTCTAAGGTCTTTAACGACCAAAGTTCATAATAAATTTGATGCCAGCTTGCTTCTGCATGGCCTCTTGCTCCGTTCCCCCCATGCACAGCTTTGGCAACGGCCTCAGCGAATAAATGGTTTGCCGCTTTCTCACCGCAGCCTGCATTGGAACGCATGCACGCGAAGTTGTTCAGACCGTCCCCTTAGCCTCTGCTGCCCACTCCACAGCTGTCTTTCCTTCACACGTAGCTCAGGCATCACCTTGGCTCAGACGCCTTCCTCCAACCACAGCCGAATGTAGCGCGTCCTGTGAGTGCTCCGGGGGCATCGCCTTCCTGCTTCCTTGTTAGCCCTTGTCTCAGCGGGAGGTGAATTCTATACTTAAGGAGTGTGTGTCTCCCCCCATTAAACTTTCAACTCCTTGAAGGCAGAAATATTTCTTGCTCATATCCATCTCTGCAGATATGGCAAAGAGAGCTGGTACAGGGTAAAGACACTATAAAGACTGGTTTTACTGAATTTGCATGAGGATATATAATGGATTGAATGCAAGTATACCAGTCCACCTCAAAAGTGACTAATGATGCTTATGCATGGCACAAAGACACAAGGTGCATTGAATCACAGCAGACAGTAAATTTTCTTGGTTCTCCAAGTTTAAGGAAACCTTTCTATTTTTTCCTCTGAGTAGGGTTTTAATAGAATTAATAAAACAGAAGAGATATTGTTTGAGGTGTCCAATTCAGCTTAGCAGCTCAAAAGGCTGATGTTTACCTTATTTGAATTCTGGGCAGCTCTGCAGCCATTTATTTGCTTTATTGCAGTGGGGAAGATGACTGCATAGGCAGGCTGAGAAACTAGCATTGGAGAATTGCCAGGAAACTTCATACAATATAAAACGATCAGAAAAGTGATATACAAATGCTGCATGAACAAATAATTATGCAAATTACATAAGCCAGAGAAACTCAAATCTTAAATTCAGAGGCTTCTTGGGTTATTAATTTTTTTAACCCACCCACAAACCTACTGCAGGAATGACTCTATTCCAAAGATGTGATTAATACTAAGACCAGAAGGGGGAAAATGGCAACAGGGAGAACCGAAGTCATTCCAAACCCAAGCACAAGCTGCTGTTGACACAGTTAGCATGAAATGGAGTCTTTCTGGGGTTTGCAGGTCCTTCTTAGCAGAGCAGTGAGAAAGCTTGGTGTCCACTGTGGGCGGCACATTATCGTGTCATACATAATGTTGCAGCTGAGTTGTTTGGTATCATTTTTGCAGCATTACTACGCATTCCTCTGCAAACTGCATCTCACTGGCTGTTGTCCAAGCCAGATTAAACTGCAAAATGGGTCAGGCTTGGTGAGACTATAGGCACAAAGCGTCTCCTTTTCTTCTGCATCTTTCTTCTAGCGCTAAAGCAAGAAGCACATTGGATCCAAAGGCCAAGAGTCACTCTTTTAGTACCATCATTTATGATGTGATTAGCAATTTGGGAGAAATAGCCTAAATGGCTAATTATAAGGTGTTGGTTAAGTAGGTCATTATTCGGCCAAAGGTACCATATGCTGTGATTTTAAAATAATGTTGTAGATTATTATGTGAGAATATACTCATAAGGACATTAAATGACAAAGAAGAATGCTATAGCCCAGGCACAGTGGCTAACACCTATAATCTGAGCACTTTGGGAGGCTGAGGTGGGAGGAATCACTTGAGGCCAGAAGTTCAAGACCAACCTGGGCAACATAGCAAGATCCCATCCCTACAAAAAATAAGAAAAATTCTCCAGGTGTGGTGGTGCGTGCCTGTAGTCCCAGCTTCTGGAGAGGCTGAGATAGGAGAACTGTTTGAGGCCAGGCATTCGAGGCTGCCGGGAGCTGTGATGGCACCACTGCACTGTAGCCTGGGCAGCAGAGCGATAGCTCGTCTCTAAAAGAAAGAAACAGCAGCATGTTGTAAAAGAGTACTGCCCACTGGGTCCTGTTCTTATTAAAATGTGTGTAAGAGTGCACATCCAAAAGCTCTGGAAGAACACACACTTAGGTGCTTATCTCTAAATGTTGAGACTGCAGATCTTTATTTTTGTCTTTTTCGAAAATCTCTTTTGTTTTTAGGATAAATTTGCAAAGTTATTCTTAAATGTTAGTTTTTCATTGTAGGAAAGAATAGAGAGGGTGAATTATCGTCCCATCTAGAGTAAATCTCAGAGTTTTCAAAGAGAATCACAGCCTATATAATACTCAATGGTATTTGGAGTTGAGTAGAACATTCCGAATCAGAGCGTCGCATGGAATATCAAGGGTCTGTCTAACAGCCATTCCGTACTCTTTCCCTAGCGTGCCCAGAGCCCCCTTTGCCGGAGCTGTGGGCTCACTGACAGGGAGACAAAACTGGCCACTGTTTCACCTTCTACTCTCTAATGCTCCCTCAGTCCCTCTCTCTCCTCTGGTAGCACCAAGCCATATAGATTCACCTGCTTTAGTTGATCTCAATGCTTTCAAACTGGTTCCATAGGCTGGAAACCAATTTTTAAGACTAAATTGGGATTTGCTGAGTGTCTTTAAGGACCACACGCCATTACTAACCCAGCGGGGGAAGCCGCAGCCCACTCCCTGGATACTCAAGAACAGTAACGCTGACAGAGCCCCGCGTAGTTAGGTAGCCTTGGTCTGGTGCACAGCCACCGGCATGCCTCCCCCGTGGCTCTCAATCTGGGTTGCACATTAGTCATACCTGTGCTGTCCTATGCAGTGACCACAAGCCAGCGGTGGCTACTGAGCCCCTGAAATGTAGCAAGTCTGAATTGAGATGTGCTTTAAGCATAAAATACAGTTCAATTTCAAAGATTTAGTATGAAAAAAGAATGTAAAATATTTCCATCATTGTTAAATTGGTTGTATGTTGAAATTATAATATTTGGAATACATTGAGTTAAATAGAATTTACCATTAAAACATTATTTATTAATTATATATCAATAATAAGACATTAATAACATATGATTAAAATTAATTTCACCTCTTAGAATGTGGCTTCTAGGAAACAAAATTATACATGCAACTCTCTGTATATTTCTTATTGGACAGTGCTGCATCATAATCTCCCTCGGAAATGTTGAAGATCCCAATACCCAGGCATACCCTAGACCAATTAAATCCGAATCTCTGGGAGTCAGAACCAAGCCAGGTGGTCCAACATTCAGCTGAGGTCAAGAAGCACCGCCTTAGGCCCAGGCAGGCTACACAGTAGCAACTGGCATTGCCGTGTCCCGCCATGTGCACCAGGCACCTTTCCAAGAATGGTTTGTGTATTAACTCATTTACGGCTTGCATCAGCCTTATGAAGGATAGAAACTACTGTTATCAGCCTCTAAAACATCGTGATTTACAGTAGGAAACATACATTTGGTCTCTGTCCCTGGGTTCCTGGTAGCTCCTAAAACCCTTGTAATTTCCTGAGCAATAGGGGTGGTGGGAGTATCTTGTGTTCTAATATTTGGCCTTTGACTCAGTTTTTGGCACAAAGCTACTGAATTCCTTGCCATTTCCTGGGTGTTCGGAGTGCTTTTTTTCCTAATGAGGTGATTCTTGGTGGGGTCTTGGGTGGGGGCTGGTCACCACAAAGACCAAACCACGGTTAGAAGTTCGGATTATTCAGCTCCACCCCTTGTCTTCTGGGAAGGACAGAGGGGCTGGAGACAGAATTAATAGTCGATTTTGTCTACATGATGAAGCCTCCACAGACATCCCTAAAGTATGAAGTTCAGGGAGCTTCTAGGTTGCCAGACACATGGCGGTGCCTGGAGGGTGGGGCACCCAGAGAGGGCGTGGAAGCTCTGCGCCCGGCCACACGCCTTGCTCTGGGCAGCTGGCCGCTCATCTGTACCCTTTGTAATGTCTTTTATTATAAACTGGTAAATGCAAGCACAGTCACGCATCACTTATCAGTGGGGGTCTGTTCTGAAGAAGGCATCCCTGGGCAATTTCTTCCTTGTGCGAACATCGCAGAGTATACTTAGCACACCTAGATGGCACAGCCTGCCACACGCCTGGGCTGTGTGGTGCAGTCTCTTGCTCCCAGGCTACAAACCTGGACCGCATGTTACTGTACTGAACGCTGTAGGCAGGTGTAACACAGTGGTAAGTACTTGTGTATCTAAACAGTCTAAACATAAAAAGGGACAGTAAAAATACTGTATTATAATCTTAGGAGACCACCGCCATATATGTGGTCCATCACTGACAGAAACTTCGTTATGCGGCACGTGCCTGTGTTTCTCTGAGTTCTGAGTTATTCTAGCAAATTATCAAACACTAGCAGGGGTTCAGGGCAACTTCTGATTTATAGCCAAGATGGACAGAAGTTATGGGCAACCTGGGAACCTACTACTTGCAACTGATGTTTGAAATAAGGGGAAAGACCAGTCCTGGGGGGCTGAGCCCTTAACCTGTGGGGTCAGTGCTAACTCCAGCGAGTGCCAGAACTGAACTGAATTGTAGGACACCCAGCTGGTATAGGAGAATTGATGGATATGAGGATAAAATCCCACACATTTCGGTGACCAGAAATGCTCTGTGTGGAGAACATAGGAGAAAATACTTTGTCTTTCCTACATACAGCCTCATTTTAACAGGTGGGAAGTGGAGCCCCAGAGAGGTCAAGTAACTCACACAAAGTCACAATGCCAGCAAGTGGTGACGCTGGGTTTCTGTCCAGACCTGAACCCCTCTGCTATTCGTCTTCTGTAAACAAGGAAAAGGTCTGGGAGAGGAGAAGTGAACTCATTTCTGCCCTCCGCTGGGACTAGAAAAAGGATTTAAAGGACACACCAAATTACGAGGCTCAGGTGATCGCCCCTGGGCATCACCAGCCACTGTTCTAAAGCCGTGGTTCTCAAAGTGTGGTCCTCAGAGCAGCAACATCAACACCATCTAGCAAACTTTTAGAAATGGCAAATTCTTCGTCCCCACTCAGACTTACTGAATCAGAAACTGGGCTTGGGGCTTAGCACATCTGTATTTTAAAAGCCCTTTGGGCCACAGGTTGGCAAACTTTTTCTGGAAAGGACAAGGCAGCAAACATTTCAGGCTTTATAGGCCACACATGGTCTCTTTGGCAATTGCTCGGCCCTGTCCTTGCAGTGTGAAAGTCACCATAGACAATATGAAAAGGAATGATCGTGGCTGTGTCCCAATAAGACTGGATTTATGGACACTGAAATTTACATTTAATATACTTTTTACATGTGATGAAATATTATTCTTCTTTTGATTTTTTTCCTGCCATTTAAAAACATAAAAATAAAAATCATTCTCAGCTTGAGGCTGCTCAAAACCAGGCCTTGGGCAGGATCCTGCTCACAGGCCATAGCTGGCCAAACCCCTGCTCTGGGTGCTTCCATGCACGATAGAGCGAGAAGCGCCGCTAGAAGGAGGCGAGACGTCAGGGCTGTGGTCGGAACCGCGGAGCACAGCCGCGCCCGGTCTCACTGGGCTGAGACTGACCTGAGGCGCAGCATCAATTCGGATCCCAAATGCTGAGGAAAACGCGACACCTTTGCTTCAACTCGGCTTTGTAAGGCCAGTGCCAACAGATTAGGTGTGAGGCAAAGGGGACTTCACAGGAAACTGGTAAGGGCAGTGGGGGCAGGAAGAAAGCCCCTCAGGAGAAAGCCAGGGAGCGGGACCCATGGCCTCCCTCCATCCCCACAGTTGCCGTCAACGGGCTGGGGACAGGAGCCCTTCTTATCTGGAGAGCCATTTAGTTTCTCTGGTTCTCAGTTACTTCATCTGTTCAATGGGAGTAGCCATAATTCCTTACTGGATAACAGTGGAGACTAAGTAGGAAAAGATGTGCCATGTGGCTGGCGCGTTAGAAATCGTGGCAGTGAAACTCTCTGGCTTCCTCTCCTACCTGAGGGACCTTGAGGCGGGGCTGCGGCAGCTTGAGCAACCCACAGGGCTGCTTTACAAACCCAGGTGGGTCTCTTTCAGAAACAAGTCGGAGGTGAGGACTCCGATTCAAACTGGCTCGCCTGGAAGCCAGGGAGGCGGCCGACCTATCCCTCTCTGCCAGCCTGCTCCAGACCCAGGATTTCCTGAGCAGCAACTGAACAAGGCTTTTGTGGCTGTGCTGTTCTGTAATGTTCTGTTGTTTTATCTGGATCAGGTCAGCCTCTAAAATTCTTATTTTCTGGCCCTGCCTTGACTTTTTCCAGGAATGTGTGACCGAGGGAATATCCACTTGCTTCAAGGGAACCTCACATCTATCCACCAAGGTGGTCTGTCCCCACGGTCCCCAAAAGATACCCTACAACTGTCTGACACTGGGACTTCTCCCAAAGTCTGTTTTGTCAGCACTAACCAGCACCACAGATGAGGCTCCCAGCCCTGTCTGGCTTGGAATAGAGTCAAGTTCACCCCAGTCCCGTTCAGTCTCTGACTTACCAAGAGTTCAGCACACCTTGATGTCCATTCTCAGTGAGGTCCGTCTGTTCAATGAGTTTTCTAGAAAGCCCATGTCAGGAGGGTGAGGTGAAACAAGAAGTTGAATAGAGCCAAAATTTGATCATAGGACTTACAGTGGAACATGAAACTTGAGTGTCAACCTGGGAAGTGAGACCATGACATGCTCCCCCCAAATAAAAAATGGGGAGAAATTATTAAAGGGACAGGTGGTTCACATTTTGGCTGTCTAGAATATTCTGTGTAGGGCCATGGAAAAGAGAGATTCTCAACTGGAAATGAACCTAGAGATTTGAGTAAAGGCAGATTAAATCCATAAAGCAAATAGAATAAACACGTGATTTTCACTCTTGGTGGCAAGAGGCATATCAGCTGTCAAACCTGGTTCTGGCCAAGCCTCTGTGAGTTCTGGCCAAGGTCAGCCAACCCAGGCAAAGTGGTGTTGGTTTTATAGCACTAAGTGAGTAACTGACTTTCAAAAATAATTGTTTATTGTTTCATGGATTGACTTGTGGATATCAATTATAATCAACCTATTGCCAAAATCAACTGAGATTGAAGTAAAGGCTTAGGGGAGTTAAACAATTGAATTGTGTGTGTGTGTGTGTGTGTGTGCATGTGTATACACACTGGATATTTATTATCATAAACCAGGGGATCTGTAGGCCAGGGCTCTTCTTTGAAACCTTGGCAGCTGTGATTGAATGGTGCAACATGACAAAATGCTGAGAGGACTTAATGATGCCAAGTTCATGTCAGAATCCCAGAGAGGTGCAGAAGGCAGCGGTGCCCACAAGAACTACTGACTCAGACTCACGGTGCATCCGTCCCTGCATGAGCCACTTTTCAGCACCAGCAAAATCTATTATGAAATACATACGATAGATATAGACACACCTCACTTCATAAAATGTGTAAGCTACAGAAAAAAGATAGGTTTGGACTTGATTTTAAATGCATTAATTTTTAAAGCTGGTAATTAAAAGAAATATTACAAGGATACCTTTTCCAAGCTGAAAGTCCTTTAATCAAGAAAATAACTGGTCCCTGGTTTATCTTTTGTGTAAATTTCAACTTTCCTATTCTAAGTGTTTATACAAAGTGAGTAATACATCAAAATTAGATGAATTTCAATAAACAACAGAGTAGATCCTTTGAGAACTATATTTAAAATCTGGCAGAATATTGCCCATAAGACAGATGTCTCTGACAGCAGCTGAGAAAGTCTAGGAATACTCACTGATTTTACATGCACAAATAAGTCAAAGGTGTGACCACAGCGGGTTCTCATAGCTACCTGACTTCCTTTCCTTTTCGTTATCCAGGGTGTTTCTTTTCTGGTCCTGGTTCGTCCTGGACACCTGCACCTGGTGATCCCCTAGCATTGTTAATTGCAGAGCCTTCTCAATCTCACTGTCTGTATCTATTCAAAATTCAGTTTTAGAGGCTCTATGTAGATTGGTAATTCAGGTTCCACCAGCTAGATTTCTATTGCCCCCTCTATTCTGTTTCAATGTGTCCTTTCTACAGGTCTAGGGAGGGAATTTAGGAGGAGCAATGGGAATGCAATCTGTTTACTGTCTACATTTAGAAAAATTCCCGTAAATACTTTCTGCAAAATACCTTCTACCTTGCATGGCCATAGTAGAAGACAGGGCAAAACCACCTTCCAGGCGGGTGCAATCTTGAAGAGCATTAATCTACGCTGACTACCTGACAACCTCTATAAAGCATGTCCCAAGCCATGTCAGCCTCGTGACTCAGTTGTTTCACGTTCACTACACACACAAATGCAAGCCTTAGGAATTCGGGCATTGATCTTGGCTCCAACAGAAGGAGAATAAGCAGCTTAACTGAAGACTCAATTCTAAAATACAGTAGTCTCCCTCCAGCTGCAGAGGATATATTCCAAGACCCTGAGTGGAGGTCTGAAATCACAGATAGTACTGAACCCTATAAACACTATGTTTTTCCCTATACATACATACCTAAGATAAAGTTAAATTTAAATTAAGCACACTAAGAGATTAACAACAATAAACAACAATAAAATAGAACAATTATAACAATATTCTGTACCAAAAATTGTGTGAGTGTGTGCTTTCTCTCTCTCTCTCTCTTAAAATACTGTAATATTTGTGGACTCTGGTTGACTGCGGGTAACTGAAACCGTGTAAAGTGAAGCCATGGGTAAGACAGGATTACTGTTTGTCTTTTCTGGGGTACTGCCCCTGTTCTACCTTTGATTTCTGAGGCCATTTAGACCCCCTGCTTCTGTAAGCTCTTCTGCACGCTGCAGGCGTTCTGTCCCCGCTCTTCATTCTCAGCCTCCCCCAGTCCCAGCTCTGGTCCCGTCCTTCAAGCACTGCCGATAGCCCCAGTGACAAAGTGGCTTAGATGGGAACTTGTGCATCTTGGCTCCTCTTCCCGTGGATGAATCCATGGACCTGTGGAGAGAGTGATGATTCTCTGTCACCTGGGAAATTGCACAATTTCTCCTGCCATCATTATCCCCACTGTCATTTTGTAGCCGCAGGCAGCATGCTGCCAAGACCAATATCACTGGAACAATTTCCTGCTCCCTGCCTCATCACAATGCAGTGTTGCCGCTGGAGAGCCGGGGGCCCAGCCCAGTCCAGTGGTTCTTGACCTTGAGCGTGCGTCAGCATCCTCTGGAGCATGTGCTCAGCCACAGACGGCCCAATTCCCCTCTGGGGTTTCCGAGTCAGCGCATCTGGAGAGAAGCCTGAGAATTTGCATTTCTGAAAAGTTGCCAGGTGAGGTTGATGATTCTGGTCCAGGGACCACACTTGGAGAACCACTAGCCTGGTGGATAAGCACAGAGTTTGAAGCCAAACCTACAGACCTACAGAGGGCTGAACCTTTACTGTCATTATCACTTATGAGACCTTGAGCAAGTTAACCTCTCTGAGCCTCAGTTTTCTCATCTGTACAATAAGGAAAGCATAAGTGACCTCACAGGATTGTCATAAGGATAAAATGGGGTAATATACATAAAGCCCTTAGCATGCTGTTCTGCACACATAAGCACTCAATAAGTGATCAATGGCAGCTACTTCATGCAGCTGATGGTGGATTTCTCGCAAGGACTCTGAGCTTCTCAAGCCATCATCAATCTCAGAGTGGAGGTCCGCATTTTAACAAGGCACCTGGAAGGCAGCGGAGGCTTTGAGGCTTGGAAGTCTAAGGCTTTTTCCTCAGGAGCAGCAGGGAGATGCCTTTGGTCCAAGCCTTCGTATTCTCTGGCAGCTGACAATGCGGAGTCTCCCTTCCCCTGCCCCCTAGGGAGACAGCGCCATTTACATTTCTCATGGAATTGGATATCTGAAGCACCATCATCTGACCTGCAGCCCTTTATTGTTTTCATGTTTTATTCCTTGTCTACAGACTTCAAGCAGCTGTGGATTTCCTGCTTGTGATTACTGGGCAGCCGCTGCTGCTGCAAATCCAGGCAGAATCAACAAAAACAATGGTTTACTTATTGCATTAGCAGAAAACTCATGGACTTCAAAAGACAGAACTAGATACAGTGGTCACCCTAGGGTGAGTCCCAGCGATGACGAAGCCAAAGAGCCCTCCTGACTGCTGAGCAAAATGCAAGGGAACACGTTGGCTATAAGGAATCTTGCAGCTCTGAGTACCTTCCCTCCATCCTCAAGTTCAAGTGTGTTTTTAAAGGAGCCAATAACATGTTCGAACTGTCCTTTGACATCACTCACTCAATTCTTTATGTTATAAACCAGCATATTAAGACTAAGGTTGACCTAGGAAAGAAGCAATTTTAATTTTCTAAGACAATATAAGCATCTTTACAAACCCTTGGCCTGTTATGGAATTTCACAAATCCAGCTCAATGACACACACTTTCATGTAATAATCATTTTTTCCTTTTTTTAGTATTTTAATTTTATTCTTTAATTGACAAATAATAATTGTGTATATTCATGGGATATATAGTGATGTTTTTATATATATAAAATGTATAGTGATCAGATCAGGGTAATTAACATATCCATCATCTCAAACATCTGTCATTTCTTCGTGTTGGGACTAAGACTTTCCTGAGCAAAGTGGGAATGACTGCAATTACTGAATCCCTGCTTTGGCAGTTTACTTTTAAGTAGTCAGCCACTTGTATTGCGCAGTGTCACTGAGGTTTGGTTGATCTGTGTTGGGCCCAGTCGGGCTTGGTTCCAAGCTGGGGTCTACATCCAGGTCAGCTCCACGTGGCTTTCACTCTTTTTGACCAGCAGGTCCCCAAAGCATGTGTCACAGTTGCTAACATTCCGCCCTCCAGAAAAGGGAGAAATCTGCAGTAGGTATATCTTCTTCCCTGACTTTGTCATCCTTCAGAGGTCTTGGGAAGAGTAGTTTTGTAGTCAGGAGTCCAGGCAGGCTCAGCTGGGCTCTCTGCTCTGGGTATCACAAGGCTAATACCAAGACATCGGTTGGGGTGGGCTCAGGGGAAGATGCCACTCCCAAGTTCATCCAGGTTGTTGGGAAAATTCAGTTCCTCAAAGCTGAGACTGAGGTTTCTGCTCCCTTGTGGGGCTGCCAGTTGGGGTCACTCAGCTCCCAGAGGCTGCTCTTTGGTCCTTACGCATGACCCCTCCATCTCCAAGCTAGGAAGGCTGCAGCAAGACCTCATCATGTTATAATCATTTAAGATGCTACTTAGGAAGACAGACTCTTGGCGCTCCCATACCACCCCAATCCCATCCCAGGGTCACTGGTATTTGCATTTTAACAAATTGAACATCTTGAGAGCTCCAATGTGCGTGGACCCTGGAGCCCCCAGTCTGAACAACACACCCTCTGTGATGTCTGTTTCGTGTTGCGATCGCTCACCTGTTTACTAGGGCCACCCCAGCTTTCTGCAGGTCCAGCCAATTTCTTCTCTTGCCTCCCATCGCCATCTTTCTCATTTCCATTTCTGACAATCCAATCAGCCCACCAATTTACAAGTTGTATTTTGAGTGTTATATTAAGTGATTGTCCACAGAAATCCAAGAAGAGGTTGGGGGCGGGGAGACAAACAGGTCATGCAGAGGTATGAGGTTGAAAGCAAGTCATTTCCCCTTCTGGGCCCCTCCTTGTCAGTGACACGGTGGCACTGTCCAGACAGCAGCCACTGGCCCTGTGGCTACTGAGCCCTAGGGGCACTGCTGGTCCGAAGTGAGATGTGCTCTCCATGTGGAATATACACTGGAGTTTGAAGACTTTGTGCCAAAAAAAGAAAGTATGAAGAAAAAGAATGTAAATATCTCATTAATAATTTTTATAATGCTTCCATGATGAAATGGCAGTATTTTTAATAACAAGGTTAAGCAAAGTGTATTATTAAATTAATTTCTCTTGTTTCCTTTCCCCTTTTTTGGAATGTGACCACTAGAAAATTTAAAACTACATAAACGGCTCACATTATATTTCCATTAGTCAGTGTTAATCTAGAATTACACTGCCCAGTATGGGAGCTGCAAGCCACAGGTGGCTATTTATGGCATTTACATTTAAGTTAAATTAAAAATTCGAGTCACCAATTGCACCAGACACATTTTGAGTTCCTAATAGTCACATGTGCCTAACAGCTACTGTATTTTATGGTGCAGATACAAACATTCCCATCTCTGCAAAAAGTTCTGTTGGACAGATCTGACTTAGTAGTTTCTATACTACTCTAAATTTTTTTTACAGTCTGTCCTGAACTCTAATTTGTATGAGTTTATGTTAAAAATTCCACTCTCTGGCCCAGCCCTAAACCCGAGTACTTTCCCTTCCGCTCCAATCCCGTATCGTGTCTGTGTTGTAGTTCTGAAGGGCCCGTGGTGGGTGGTGGGGGGCACGAACACAGACAAGCCGCCCTTCTTGGCCCTTCTCGGCGACCACCGGACCCCTCCCCTCTTAATCCAAGGCCACAGTGCTAGTTCCCTGTGGCTGCGAATACAAATCACCACAAACTTAGCAATTCACAGCAACACTAGTTTATTTTCTAACAGTCTGGATGTCAGAAATCTACAATCCAAATGTCACTAGGGCTGTGGTCCTTCTGGAGGCTCAGGGGATAGTCCGTGTCCTCTTCTTTCCAGTTTCTGGAGACCGCAGGCATTCCTCGGCCAGTGGCCGTGTCACTCCACTCTCTGCCTGTGTCTTCACATGGTCTTCGTCTTCTGCCCTCCCGCCTCCCTATTATAAGAATGCTCGTAACTGCACTGAGCCCACCCCATTAATCAGGATAATCTCTCCACCTCAAAATCCTTAATTTAACCGCATGTGTAAAGTCCCTGTTGCTGTGTAGGGGGCGTGACATAGTCACGGTTTCTGAGCATTATCGTGTGGACATCAGAGATTTCTAGGGCCACCACGAGCTCGCACATGGCCTTGGCACACATTAGAGAGAGGGGCACCTTCTGCCAGGAAGTGTTCTTAGTTTGGGGCCCTGTTCAAGCAGAGCTGGGATCAAGGGCTTGGGGGCAATAGTGCACTGGGAGGGGTGCCAGGAAGCAGGGGTGATGGGGGAGAGCCACTATGTGATGAGGCATGAGGGGCTGACTACCAGCGTGGGAAGCTAGGGCTCCCTCCACTGTGACCCCTGGGGACCTTCAGCATGTGCCTCAGAGTTGTGTTCAAGGTCAGGAGGCTGGGGCATTGCTCCACGGATTCCCGTCCTTCTCGGTTGACAACTTCCCCCAGGGGCTGGTGTCCCTGCACTGCCCAGGTGCCCTGCATGGAACTGAAGCAGAAAGGGTGCACAGGTGGCAGACTCTTGGTATAGGGTGGCCTATGCCCACCACAGCTGCGGGGATATGGCCAGGGGCCGAGGGGATGTGGCACCAGACACTAACTGCATCTGCCAGGGGAACCCAGTCCCATGGGGATGGATTTCCACTCCCACTCGCCCCCACCAGGCTGGCTCTGTGCAGCAGCACAAGGCCCCACAGGACCAAGACCCCTTCTGAACCGGAGCAGCTGGGCCTGCGGGCTGAGGGTCCAGGATCCTCCCTCAAGGAGAGACGTGAAGAACTCCAAGGCTCTAGCTCTAGATAACAGGTGAATGGCCTGGGGGTTTGAGGAGCTGCCAAGTAGGACACACTGAAATATAATAATAATAAAAAATCCTATTAGGCCTGGGTTGGGCCTGGGGCTTACCTACCCACGCTGCCTGGAATCCATGAAAACCTTGATGCAACCTCGAGCTTTTGGGGCCCCAGGGATCTATCCGTGACCACAGCCATCCTGAAGGCAGTGGACACATTTGTCAGTCCCACGCCGAGGCAAGTGCATTATCACCTTACGTACTTTAAGTGCCCTAACTAACAAGCTCCTCATATGAGAAAAGGAAACACCACACCCGGGGTCAGAGGCTGAAGAAGCAGAGCTGCAGGTCAGAGCCGAGCCTGGGCCTTCATCATCTTCCAGATTTGTGCCTCTCAGAGGATACCCAGAGTCGGGGGAGGAAGGAGGACTGTGTTTAGAGCTCACTGACATGAAGCAAGAATCCCTCCCGGCCCTTCCACAGATGATGCTCTTGGTCGACCAGGAACGTCCTCCTGCCTCTCTCTTCTCCTTGGTCCTCCTGCGCCATGGGCCTTGCCCCTCCCGCCCACTCTGCTCCTCCCCTGCAGGACAGAGTGACAGCTGTGTCTTCCCAGGGCCATACTGCCTGCTGCCGGCGTGCCACGTCTCTAGCACATCCCAATTTCGTTTCCTGGATGTGTGCACCCAGCAGTGTGACGGCTGGGTCAGATGGCCGTCCTAGTTTTAACGTTTTGAGGAGCCTCCATACGTCCCCCATCATGACTGTGCCGATTTACCTCCCCACCAGCAGTGTGCGAGGTCCCATTTCCTCACACAATTGTCCACAGTAGCCAAGACGTGAAAACAACACTGACAGATGAATGGGGAAAGAATGTGGCATATACACACAGTGGAATAGGATTCAGCCTTGGAAGGGAAGAAAATCCTGCCACGTGTGACGCCAGGGTGAGCCTGGAGGACTTGGTGCTACGTGAAATGAGGCCGACCAGCACTGCATGGTCTCGCTTACATGTGGAATCTAAAGAACTAAACACTGAAGAAGTCGAACTCATAGTAAGAGAGAGCAGATTGGTGGTTACCGAGGCTGGAGGGTGGGGAAAGGGGGAATGTTGGTGGAAAGATAAGATGAGTGAGTTCTGCAGACCCAGTGTGCAGCCTGGTGACTGGTTGGTAATAATACCACTGTATTGTGCACTGGACGTTTGCTGAGAGAACATACGTCAGTCCTCACCCCCCCCACACACACACACACACACACGTGCGCGGCAACTAGCTGAGACTATGGATAGGTCGGCCTTAAATATATAGAATTTTTATTTGTCAATCATTCCTCAATATAACTGGAGAAAAAAATAACCACTGCCTCCTCCGCTTCACCCCACTGGGCCCAGCAGGCAGGAAAGGGCTCAAAATGCTGAGTAAATGAATAAATAATCTTTTTTTAAAAAAAAGTCTTTGTTCTAGATATACCAATCGGCCTGGTCATCATAAATTGTGACTCTAAGCATTTTTACACTGTCAAGCACCCTAATAATGTTTAACTTTTGATGACATTTTTATAATACATTTGAAAGATTAGGGAGAATCCCACCAAGATCCTAGCGAGGTCTGGCAAATAGGAAGACAGTCCCCAATAGGCTCTTCCACGCCAGCACCACCTGGCTTCCAGGTCAGTGTCATCCAGCACCCTTGGGACCTTTTATCTCCACAATTTAAAAACCATTTCCTCTCTAAAAAGACACTAATTGACAGTCATCCAAAGATTTGGGTCAAAAAAAAAAACAAAACCAAAAAACGATATTCAGAAATGACTTCATGTGTTCCGAACCAGGGAGGTGAATTTTTCAATCCACTGCACGTTAAAAATTGATAAAGATTTCAAACAAAGGGAAGGAAGAAATGGGCGCAAACACACTGGGGCCCTTTTTATAGCACTGGGGGGTAGGAACATTCATTAAAGGAAGCTCAGTGTCGGAGAGATCTGAGAAAGGAACGAGCGAGAATTTAATTTTAGGTGTTGTTTAATCAGGTTAAAAAAAAAAAAAAGACAGTTTCATGAGTTCCTTGCAGCTATTCTCAGGAACTTCACAAGCCCCCAAAAAGCTCCAGTTGAAACTGTGAAATGTAAGAGACCAATTTAATGAAAATCTCTCACCCCAGTAAAGACCCTGTTAATAGTGAAGAGCACAAGTTAGCAAATCTCAGGACATTAAGTGAGCACACCAAAATGTTCGATATCATTCCAGCACTCTTCCAAGAGTCATATTCATCCATTACTTTAGAACAGAAGGTCAGGACTTAGCAGTTGTGCACAAAGAGGTTCCCAAACCTAGTCTCCTTGTGTCCTCAGCATCCCAGGAACGGTCATGCCGTTACTCTTCGTCACATCTGGGTGGGTGAATATTAATACAACTGATAACTATTGTTTCTGCCCTTCCTGGGGATCCCATTCTGCTCAGTGACTTCGCAGACAAGGTCTCCAGTCCTCCTAGCGCCCTGTGGGGAGGTGATCCTATTGCTACTTTGCAAGCACGGAAGCTGAGTGGCAGGACGGTTAAGCAGATGCTAGTGAGTGGGAAAGAGGCATCTCGAACCCACGTCTTTCTGTTCCCCAGGTCAAGTCGTTTGCACTCTGCCACCGGAGTACAATCTATAAAATCATAAAGCAGGTATAAAACATGCCCAAGGGAACCCGGCCAGACCAGACAGGGGCTGGCACACCCTGTCCTCATTCCTGGACTCTGCCCCTGAGCCACACTGTGCCCCAAACCCTGACGCGGGTAAGAGAGCCCTTGACAGGCTCATGCGCGCAGCAGTCACGGCCTTGGGTTGCGGGTGGCAGAAACCCGCTCCAGTCAACAAAAGCAAGAACTTCTTGAAGGGCTATGGAGCAGTCTCGGGTTCAGGGAGAAGCTGCAACTCCAGGCAGAAAGTGGGCAGCCCTAGAGACTGGTGAGTTGAAATGAAACCACTTCTTGCCAGAACAGCCGGGCTTTCTTTGTCCCTCTGCTCTGGTTGTCCTGGCTTGGGTCAGAGAGTATCCACAGGGGAAAAGGTAATTTCCTAAAAAGAATCATGCACTGGTGGACGGGCCAGTGACTGCACTGCTCCAGAGGGCACCGTCCGCACAGATTGACGTGCTCGGTGCCCTCGGGCTGTGCAGGGCGCAGGCACTGCCGCTCACCGCGGGCGGGCAGCCCTCTGCACTCTGCACTCACCAGGTACAGCGCCTACACGCACAGCGCAGAGGGCTGGGTAGGAAAAGAAGCTAAGATCCAGGCCCAGATAGTCCGACCCCAGGTCTGTGCTCTCGGCCTTGGTGCTTGTCACACGCTAGGGTCACAGTGCTGGGGAATCGCAGAGGAGGCAGCGATCACCGGGGAGCTGGCCGAGGTGTCATCCTTCTTGCTGACTTCAGTGTGGACATGGATGGCCCACCTTCCTCACCTCCTTACCTCCAACAACCTCGTCCATCGTGTCACCTCAACCACCACCTCCTGTGTCAATCCTGGATGTTGCCACGGCCTGTGAAATTGCACCATTTCTGAAATCTCAACTTCAAGCCTCTGCCCTCCGGCTTCCTCGTGTTCTTCCAGCTCGCTGTTTCCAGGACCTCGATTGCAATAACGAAACTCCATTCGATGACTGTACCACTCCTTGAACTGTCACCCATCCCTCCTGCCTTCACCTTCTTCTGTAACCCCTCAGCTTCCACGGCCTCGTGTTGTTACGCACTCTAGCTTGCATCTGTCCTGACAGCTTTGCCTTTCTCTCCTGAGCCTTCTCGTCCAGCAAAACTCCAACCCAGTTATCGACCTTCCCTGTTCCTGCGTCACACCCACTGAATGTTGCTGAGAAAATCTGCATCTGGGCTGGTTGAAGTATCTTTACATTTATGGCCACAAACCTCAATAAAAGCACTGGACACTGCCTAGAAATCTTCCTGTGTTTCTCAAGTGAATTTCCTCCCCACTGTCCATGATGAACATTACGTACCTTCTTTTGCTACTCAACACAGCACAAACCCTCACCGTCCACGCCCCCTTATCTGTCTCCACGATCTTCACTGGAAAACCAAAGTCATCTGGCAAGGCCTGCTGCCAACCTACAAATCTACCTGCACTTAAGCTCGCTCTGCTCTTTTTCCCTCTCCTACAACAATGTGAGTAATTTCTGTGCTCCTCTCAAAGGCAAAGACCTTCCTTCCCCCCTTCTTACACTCTTCATGCCTTCAGTTATTCCCTCTTCCGCACGTTCAATGTCTCTTCCTACAAGATCATTCCCTTTGGACGAAGCGTGTGGTGCGGTGTCTCTCACCTGAGCACAGAAGCAAACCACCCCTGACACCACGCCCTCCTCGGGTCACCGTTCGTGTGCTCTGCTCCCCTGTGCGGCAAAACTCTCTCACTTCCCGCCTCCATGTCACTCCTCAACCCAGCCCATTCAGACTCCTGTCCTTACCTCTCCCAGCTCTTGTCAAGGTCACCCAATGACCTCATGCTGCCCAATCCTCTGCACATTTCTGTCCTCATCTTGCTCAAACTCTCAGCAGTGGCATCCAACACAGCTGCTCATACCGTCCTGTTTGGAAAACAGGCTTCTTTGGTCCCACTGTCTGGGTACCCTCCACTCTACCCACCATTCCTTCTTGGCCTCCTTGGCTGGCTTCTCCTCCCCGACCCAACCTCTGAATGCTGGAGGGCCTCGGGAGGGGCTCTGGCCCTCTCCCCTTCTCCATCTTTTAATTCCCTCCCTCGGGGTAGGGGTGGGGAGTTCCCATCCTGTCCCATGGCTTTATCACCTTCTAATGACTTCTGTTAATGACTCAAATATTCATAACCCCATCCCTACCTGCTCCCCAAAATTCCAGATTTGTATATCCGATTGCTTACAAGTACCCTGATTAACCATCCCCTGGAGATAGAGCTCTTTAATCACCACACACACACACACACACACCCTCTCGAGGCCCACCCACCTACCCAGATGCTCAACCCCAGACCCTTCCTGGCCCTCATTCTGCATGTCCAACGTATCTGTTCCTCCGCCTCCAGTGCTGCCCCCACCAACCCATCGCCCACCTCGGCCCGGAGACCCTCCGCTCTTGCCTCCCCTCCACTCCCCACATAGCACCATGTCTCTGCAAAACATAACTTACTATGTTCACTTGACTTTTTAACACCTTTCCCATTGCCTTGGGAATGAAATCCAAACTCCTCAAGGTCCTGGAGTGTCTGTCACTCCTTGGGCTTCCCACACTCTTCTCCACTGGCCCAGCTTGCTCACTGTGCTTCCGCAGAACCGGTCCTCTGCCCTTCCAACTGCATGAGCCCTTCTCCGCATCAGGGCCTCTGCCCTTACTCTGCTGTCCTGGGATGCTCTTCGCCCAGCTCTTTACAGGCGTGGCTCATTCCTCGTCTTCAGGGCTTGGCTCAAGTGTCACCACCTAAGACACCCCTCCCCCAGCCAGCACCCCACGAAACACACAGTTCCCAGGCCCTGGCATTAGCCAGTATCCATGGGTGCTTCCTAGATGTTGTTGTGCTACTAGTGCTTTACACTGGTTAACGCCCGACTCCTCACAACCCTATGAAGTGGGCACTGTTACTGTCATTGTCACACCCATCTTAAAAGTCAGGAAACAGCCCAGAGAGATAATGTCTGTCCATGGTAAAATACCTATAGGAGTGGTCTCAGGATTGAACCCTGTGCGTCCTGGCTTCAGCCTGGCCCTTAACCCCACACCCTCCTGCCCTCTCACGTTGCCTGCATGGCTCCTGCCAGCACCTTTTACAGTCTGGACTTTGTCCTGTTTAGTTATTTCTGTGCCGTCAGTCTCTTCATTAGAATATAAGCAACGCGTGGGCAGAGACTGTTTTAATCACTGCATCCCCAGGGCTGCCACATGGCAGGAGGTCGGCTAACATTTGTTGCATGAATGCATGAAGGAATGAATGGTACGTCTGGATCAGGAATGAGAACATTCCTATCAATGGCTACTCCCATTTCAGTGCCAACAATCGTTACACATCTGTGTGACCTCAGATCGTGTGAGGGAATCATTTTTGTTTTAAATGATTGAATGATGTTATCAATGCTTTACACATTTTTCAGAGCAGATCTACTACGCTGGCCCTGTCAACAATCTTGGAGTGGATATTCCCAAGGTAAGGTTTTGGTTTTCTGTTTTGTCTTGTTGCTTAATGCTTGTATTGAACAGGTTGTTTCTTGAAGAAGGAGAAGGCAAGAAGGAGGAGGGGAAGAAGGAGGGAACTGAACAGTTTAAAACTTACCCAAAGGCCATTACTATGAAAACCTTTCTCGATAAAGCTGTTACCTTTTAGTGTCTGTCATTTTGGTATTCAACATTTCCTGTGCCACTGAACCTGTGTGGATCATCTGGATACAAACCTGCCCCTGAGAGGGAGGCCTGCGTGTAGTCGGGCAGGAGTGCCGGCGTCCGTGGGGACTCCGCGTGGCTTGCACCGCTTGCTGCGTGGGGCAGCCGCACGCACGCTGCGATTCCTGCTGGGGAGGCTGGCCGTCCAGACTGAGGCAGACACACAAAGCCCCAGACTTAAAGATCCTCCTAGGTACAGCCTTGCACTGTCACTCTGTTCCAGCCAGTGTTAACAGCAAGTGTTACAGCCGGTGTTACAGCGATTGACCAGGGAAAGAACCGAGCGGCACACGGACAGTCGGAGAACAGCCTTTACTCCGCCAGCAGGCTCAGCATACCACCAACTTCTGAGCCCGCCTTCCTCGTTCTCCTCAAGTTTTTATACCCTTGGTAGGATTCAAAAAGCGTCCAATCAGCAATAAGCTTTAACACCCAATCAGCAACAAGCTTTAACATCCAATCAGCAGTGGGATTCAAAAAGTATCCAATCAAGATCCTGCGAGCAGCTCAGCCGAGGGAGGCGAGGGCCTCACCCCCACACCCACTCTAGGAGCAGGAGCGGCAGGGAGGCGGTGAGCGGCCTTGTCCCGGTGCCCAACAGTAATGACCGTTTTCCCTGGCATTCTCCCCTTTTGATGCCCTTATCAGTTTACACAGCGGCATCAACTCTCTATGAATCTAATAACTGCATTGAGCAAGCAGGGTCCCATTGTTACCATCAGAAGGATAGAGGCCCGGCTAGGGGCAATAGCTAAGCCCCAAGCCTGTTCTAACTCCTGTTTTCTATTATGGATTCTTTCTTTTAGCCCTTTGACTTTGGTAGTTACAATTCCTGATTGGTTTACAACAGCATTCTTCCCCCAGTGAGCCCCAACCAAGAACACAGAGGCACCCCATGTAGACCCAGAAAAGGATTACCAAGAAACAAGTTAGTCCAGTCTCTTGGGGTGGAGGCCCCGAGTCCAATTCCCAAGAAGACTGTCAGTATTCCTATAAGAGTCCCAGCCAGTGGTCCCATTCAGTCCTTGGCTTCCAGCTAGATTCAGGGGCCTTAGTGGACAGGTGTCTGAGCCGGATCTTCAGCGGGTCCTGTTGACTTTGTTGCACCGTCCAATGGCTGGTCACGTCATCCATCTTGGCTCGTTTCACAAGGCGATGCTTAACATATCTACCCAGGGTAGTTGTGTCTCTTGACAGAGTTTGGCCAACGTAACCTTGAGGGTTCGGTTCATGCACTCTGCTTTCCCTGAGCTCTGTGGGCTATAGGCCATGTGTAACTTCCACTGAATACCTAATGCCTTGGAGAGGATCCGTGTAACTTCTGCAGTGAAGCTGGGTCCGTTATCGCACTGGGGGATGACCTCTCTCAGAGCCTCAACCAAACCTGAGAAGGTACATATCATAACCAGCAAGTACTTGTATCCCCGGCTGAATGGGGACACTCCAGTGTGCTGAATTCCTGGGGCTGGCCTTGGTTTAGACACTGCGTTGTTCCTGGCGCAGGTCTGGCACCGGGCACTGTCATTGCCACTGAGGGGAGTCTGGCTATATCTGTGCTTTTGTGGGGGCCCCTGCAATGGATGACTGCAATCTCCTTTGGTGCCCACACTGCTTCCAATAGTTGAAGAATTTCTTCCTTATCCTTGATTTCTTTTCCACCCGCGGTCAATAGCCCTCTCTCCTTGTAGATTGTCCCATGTACATGCACCGTAGTGAAGGCATATTTGGAGTCTCTATATACATTGGGCCTTTTGTCTTGGGCATACCTGAGGGCGTGGATGAGCACCCATAACTCTGCCCCCTGGGCTGACCATCCCTGAGGCAGAGGGGCTGACCTGATGACTTCACTCTCTGTGGTGACTGCGTAGCCAGCCAACCATTTGCCATCCTGGGTGTAGCTGCTGCCATCTGTGTAGAGCTCCAGGTCGGGCGCCGGCAATGGACAATCTTTCAAGTCTGGCCGGCTTGCATAGACCTCCTCCATGGCCTCGGCACAGCCATGGTCCGGGTACCCTGGCCAGGTAGGAAGGAAGGTGGCAGGGTTTAAGGTCCGCACAGTCTCGATGGTGACTCGTGGGTTTTCACACAGCAGTTCCTAGTACTGCGCCAGCTGACTGCTAGAAAGCCATCGGTGCCCCAATGTGTTCAAAGCCACTACTGCGTGTGGGACCTGCATAGGGATATTTTGCCCAAGTGCAAGCTTGTCCGCCTCCTTGATTAGTAAGATGGTTGCTTCCAGTGCTCACAGGCAAGGTGGCCATCCCGACGCTACCGAGTACAGCTGTTTGGACAGATAGGCCACTGGCCTCTGCCAGGGGCCCACAGTCTGCATCAGTACCCCCATAGCTACCTGCTTCTTCTTGTGCATGAACAGGTTGAAGTTCTTGGTGAGATCTGGCAAGCCCAATGCGGGGGCCTTCTTAAAAGCCTCCTCCTGGCTTTCAGTCCATTCTAGTTCCCCACTATCGGGCCCCCGCAATGCCTCATATAACGGCTTAGCTTTCAGGGAGAAACCAGGTATCCATATGCAACAGAATCCTGCCACCCTGAGGAACTCCTGCAGCTGCCTCTGCTTTGTCAGCCCTGTCTGGGGGTCTTCCCATTCAAAAGCAAACAGCAGTTGGCTCGTTAGAGCCAGTTGCAAGCAAAAGAATGCATCTTTTAGATCTAGGCAGGAGAACCAGGCGGCATGGTGGGATGGGTCCCAGGAGGGTGTACGGGTTCGGGACCTCCGGGTGGAGGGTCACCGTGGCCTCGTTGACCAGTCGCAGGTCCTGGACAGGGTGATACCCTCCTCCGTTTGGCTTCTTGATGGGCAGGAGCAGCATGTTCCAAGGAGACTGGCACTCCACCAAGATCCCTTCCCGATTAAGCCTCTCGATGTGTTCCCATATCCCTTTTCATGCCTCCTTGGAGAGGGGGTACTGCTGTCTCCTGACTGGCTGGGCACCAGGCTTCACCTCAATCACTAAAGGGGCATGCTGGTGCACAAGGCCAAGGAGGTTATCTTCTGCCCAGACCAGCAGGAAACCTTGCCAAAATTCAGTGGGATTTTGCTCCTCCATGGCCTCTTCATATAACTTCCACTCCACCTCTCGTGGCAGGGTGACTGCCATTTACAAGTGCTGTCCCCGGGGTGCCGAGCCTGAGACTCACAGCTCCTTCGTGATGGAAGGTGATCTGTGCCCCAAGTTTGCTCTGCAAGTCCTGTCCCAAGAAAGGGACCAGACAGTCTGGCATGTAGAAGAATTCGTGCCTTACCTGATGGCCCCCCATTTGGCATACCCGGGACTGGCAAAAGGGTCTGGCTACCCGAGTCCTGGTAGCTCCGACTATGGTTGTTTCCTATTTTGTAAGCAGGGCCACGGGGGTTGTCACAACTGAGTATTCTGCTCCAGTGTCCACCATGAATGTCATTTGTTGGCCCCCTACTTTTGCCTTGACTGTAGGTTCTTGAGGGCCAAGATTGAAGGAACCCAGTCGGCCCAACACGGAGTCAATGCCAGCGAGCCCCACTAGCTCTTGGGCTTCCGGTTTCTGTTGGATAGTCCCAAATGGAGCCCTCCCTTGCGACAGGTGACTTCTCTTGTGGGGGCATTCATTCTTCCAGTGGCCAAACCCCTTGCAATTGGTGCACTGGTCTCTTGCCAGGGGTGCCCATCCTCTGGTTCCCTCCTTTCATGGGGGTCCAGGCCGCTTGGACAGGTCAGATCTACTGAGGGCAAAAGCCAGGAGGGCGACCTTTTTCTTCATCCTCTGATCTTTCTACCTCTGAGCAGTCTGGTCCTGGTTGACGTACACCTTCTGGGCCACCTCCATTAACTGCATGATACTCATGCCTGCGAATCCTTCGAGTTTCTGCGGCTTCCTCCGGATGTCGGAGGCTGATTGCCCGACGAATGATGCATTCACCATTCTCTGGTTTTCAGCTGCCTCCGGGTCAAGAGGTGTGTATATTTGGTATGCCTCACAGAGGCGCTCGTAGAAGTCATAGGGTGACTCCTCTGGCTTCTGGGTAATTAAGGCAACCTTGTTCATGTTGGACGGCTTTTTGGCCCCTTCCCGCACTCCTTGGAGAAGAGCCTCTCAGTACTGCTCAAATGCCGTTTGTCCTTCTGGTGCGTTGAAATCCCACTCTGGGTTGGTCTCGGGCACCACTCGTGATGCCCATTGTTCCATATCCAGGGTGCCCACTGGCACCCGTTCCTGCAGCCACTTCCGAGTTCCAGTCATGATCCGACACCGTCTTTGGTACTGAAGAGGGTCAGTAGGAGTTGTCGGCAATCTTCCCACGTGGGACAGTGAGTCTGAAAGATAGATTCCAGGAGGTCGATGAGAGCCTGTGGTTTCTCCGAGTAGGACGGGGTATAGTGCTTCCAATTCAATAGGTCGGTGGTGGAGAAAGGCTGATAATACAGGGCAGGTTGCCTTGGCTGGATGGTTCCATCATCCCGAACCTGCGGAGGACCTCGCATTTCATGCAGAGGCATCTGGAAGGCCGGGGTAAGGGGTTGGGCAGACTGCAACTGGCGGACGAATGGTGGAGATGCCGGCAGTGGAGAAACAGATGGTGGCAGGGTTTCAGGTGCAGTCGGGGGTGCCTGGGATGGTGGCGTGACTTGTGTGTTGTAAGGTGGTGGTGGGTCCTCGATCGGGTCTCCTTGATGTATCGGCTTTGCCTTGAGATCGCGGACCCTCTGAGCCGCTAGAACCCTACTCTGTCCCTCATCAGCGCAGAACCAAACCCAAGGGGGCATAGTTTGGGCAATCTCCAGCCATGAATCTATGTATGGGAGTTGATCTGGGTGACCCAGAGTCCCAGTCACCACTCTCCATACCGAAGGTATAAAATTTATCAGCATGCACCTTAGAACTGTTGGCTTGGATTCAGACCCTCCCATGTTTTAACTGGTTTAACCAGCGCTCCCGTTCCCTACACCACCACCAACACTCCTTTTCTGAACCTTGTCCCTGCCCAGACTCCAGTCCCTGCTCCGGCTCCTCCCTTTATTTTTTGTCACAAGACAGACAAGGGGTAGGGGCTTCTCTCAGGTGTCCGCCTGGCTGCGTCCCTCGTGGGAACTTAGGTACATCTTGGCTAAGGTGTACTCGTAGAGCCCGGGCCCAGTCACTCCCTATCACGGGAAGTGAATCACTGTTATGCTGTACGACGTCACCACAGAACTGCAGGTTAGGACCCACTCAAACCCCCTAGCTGAAGCTGTGGGGCCACAGACACGATGACCGCAAGCAGTCACTGAGTTCCCTCCACTCACACATTCACACAGAGGTTACACATTCCCTCCCCTGGGGAGGGGCCCTATCCTTAGGAGGTCAAGCTCCTCTTCCATCTCGCTGACAGGCCTATCCCTAGGAGTATCAGGCTCCTCTTCCGACTCACTGACGGGCCTATCCCTTAGGTCAAGCTCCTCTTCCGTCTCACTGACGGGCCTACCCTTAGGAGGTGGTCAGGCTCCTTTCCGTATCACTGATGAGCTTATCCTTGGCGGGTCCCTGGACCCTACCTTGTCAGATATCCTGGCCTTGGTCTGACTACTCCTTCCCTCCGGAGTGTCCGGGTGAGTCTGAGGCCCTGCGGCTGGCGGGAGCTCTGGAGGATTTCCGCAAACGGTGGTTCGGCGCCGGATCGTCTCAATCGTAGAGGTCCCACCATCTGCTGTGTTCTTCCCGATCTGGTGGCTTCAAGGGGCCCGCACGGTCGGCTTTCCTGGTCAGGGAACTAAAATGTTCCAGCAAGTGTTAACAGCAGGTGTTACAGCTAGTGTTACAGCAATTGACCAAGGAAAGAACCGAGCACCACACGGAGAGTCAGAGGACAGCCTTTATTCCACCAGCAGGCTCAGCATACCACCAACTTCTGAGTGCCCCTTCCTTGTTCTCCTCCAGTTTTTATACCCTTGGTAGGATTCAAAAAGCGTCCAATCAGCAACAAGCTTTAACATCCAATCAGCAGTGGGATTCAAAAATTATCCAATCAAGATCGTGTGAGCAGCACAGTTGAGGGAGGCGAGGGCCTCACCCGCACACCCACTCTAGGAGCGGGAGCGGCAGGGAGGCAGCGAGTGGCCGCGTCCCGGCGCCCAACGGTAATGACCGTTTCCCCTGTCAACTCGTGGGCCGACACCAAGTAAGTAGTGTGCCACGTCCTCAGCATTTGCAGACAAGGCTCACTGCTAAGAGCAGAACTTCCCACTAATTCCTTTTTACTCAAAATAATGTGACTTTATTCATGGCTGAATTCATGCCACTCTGCCATAAACAATAAATTTTCAAGATGCTACTCCTGAAAGAATCTTATGGAACATGAAAAGGATTGCAAAAATGTAATCGTTTTAAATGTTTTTGTTTTCGATCTCATTATTTCAGTTCTCCAAAACCTGCATCTGACTCAGGAAAAGGGTCTCCTCCTCCATAAAGAATCTCATTAACTTAGTTTCACATCTGGGTTTGTGTCCTCTCTGCCCCCACCCCTGGGTCCGGGTCAGGCTCAGAGGGCCATCCCCAGACCCTCTCGGATTCTACTGGCGCTGCTCCTGAAGCTGGGAGGTCTCCAACCCCCACTCTGGGGTTCTCTTGCACTTTCTCCTCAGTCCTCGGTGCAATAGGAAAGTTTTGCAAGAAAAGAAAACTCAATTTCTTCAATTCTAGGATGTGGGACATAAATTATTCCAGATAGCCTTTTTTTTCTTTAAATCTTCGCTGTTTAAATTCTCTTTCTTTTTCCACTTTCTTTCTGATCCCCAACTAGAGACTGACTTAAAATTTGCTAACAATTGATTTTCACTTTGCATTATTGGGTTTTTTTTAAAACTAGCTACCCTTAGCAATTATATGAAATAGAGGGGAAAAGAAAGCCTTAAAGTCAAAGAACCCCTTTGAAAGAAAAAACTGGCCAGAGGTGTGGAATGCTTTATTACATTCACCTGTGACATTTAGGGGAAGCGCAACACCGAGTTCTTCAACCCACAGGGGTGCTCAGGGAGGCCGTGCTAGTGCGAGGGCGGCGCATCTTCAGCAGAGGCAGCGGGGGCGGTGGTCCCGAGACGGGCCCTTGCACTGGCCGCAGCCCAGCCGCAGCTGTCTGCAGTGCCCAGTGACCTCACTTCCCTAATGTGGGACAGAGACAGAGACAGAGATAGCCTTTTGGTTTCGAAAGACCTACCCCATAACCCCATGTACTCTCCTCTAACCAGATCCCCCAAAGATGGCTCTGGGCTAATGGGGGTCTCTGAGTGGCCAAAAACTTTCCCACTCAGAGCTCAATCCTTAGTGAGTTGGTATCAGTTCCCTTTTAACTCATCCAATCCCGTGGCCCCGATCAAATCCCAGCTTGTGTCCTGTACCTGTCTGTGCACTGCTGTTTTCTGAACTGGAATTTAGAGATCTGGGGGCTCCCAAAGCAACAACTTATAGATACAACCTGAACCATGTATCACCAGGGATGCACCTTCTAAGTCCTAACTTGCAACCTCAGTGCCCTCAACAGTGGAAAGGCTGCCATGCTCTGTCCTTTATCCCTACCTGGCCTCCTGGCCTCCCAGCGCCCAGCCCCACCTGCCCCCAGCCCCCAGACTGGCACGGCTGCCTGAATACCCTTCCCCCTTACACCGAAGTCTGTGTATCCATAACTCATAAGCTAAGGGCCTTCCTTCAAATACATCTTCTCTTAGCCTTATAAAGCAGTAATGAAAAATTCACTTGATTTTCAATAATCGTGTAGGGCGTGGACTTAAATGCACAGAGAAAGTTAAAAGAAAAGTAGGTGAAGATGAGGATGAGGAGGATGAGGGTGACACACAATCAGATATAAACTTGAGCCAGTCTTTACTCATAATTAATTCTCTAACTTTTACACAGCTTTGATTAAATCCCTAACACTGTTTCTAAAATGTCAGCTGCTCAGTATTTGAGCAATGAGACTCTTGGGAGCCTCTAGAATCACAGACTCACACCCTGGCCCGTCCAGAGTGGAGCCCAGCTCTTTCAAGCTCAGCCTCAGTGTCGGGGATCACCCCTCTCCTGAGCCTGGGCAAGGTGCTGGAACGTTATTCTCTTCTGACAAAGGCAGCCTCTCATGCAGCGTCTATTCTGTGGTCTGACTGCTTCCTTCCCTCTGGCTCTATGTGGATTAAACCCTTTCCTCCTTTGGTGACAGGCAGTTGCAGGTGTGCAGGGGTCTCCCGTGCGTCCTTCCCCTCAGTCCTTCATCCTGCCTGCCACACTCCGCCTCCCCCAGCCTTTTCTTTTCCAGATCAGTGTCCACAATCCTGTCACCACCTCGTGGCCAGTGGGGCGCTGGGGCAGAGAGCGAAACAGGTGTGGCTCCAGCCCTGGGACTCTTCCAGCATTGCTCACGCGCCTCAGCGGCTCTTCGAAGCTAACCATAAACACAGGGAGCCGTCTGTGCAGCGTTGCTGCCAGAAAAGAAAGCTGAGAGTGGCCACAGCTTTTGTGCCAGGGCGTTTGGATGTTGTGCTGCTGCATTGTGTGCCCCGGGGGTCTTCTCTGTCCCAGCGAATGACCCTGTACCCTTCCAGTCTCACAGGCCTGGAGCCTTCGAGTCGCCTTTGGCCCAGCTCTTTCTCCCCACCTACTCGGGATCCTCAGCAAATCCTCTGTGGGATCCACCCCCTTCTCCCCACACTGCCCTCTGCGCCCGTCACCCTTGTCTCTCACCTGCACGACTGCAACTGCCGCCCACCCCGTCTTTTCAGTGGCCGCCAGAGGGATCCCACTGACACAACCATCAGATCAGGCCCCTCTTCTGGGGAAAACTCTCGAGACCCGAATCCCTTTCAGAGTGGAAGCTGATGTCCCCAGCATGGCCTGTGAGGCTCCAAGGGTCTGGCCTCCTATGTCTTCCTGACCTCACTTCCTCGCCCTCTCTTCCCCCAAGGCCCCTTTGGCCTCCTTGCTGTCCCGCAGACGTGGGGGCAGCAGCCCACAGCAGCGTAGCACACTCCAGAGCTCTTCAGGCCTTTGCCTAAAGGTTGTCTTCTGAGCACAGCCTCCCCGGACCACCCTACCTAAAGCTGCAAACCAGAACTCACCTTGTCCCCACCCAAGCTCCTGCCCACCCCTCCCTGCAGGAGCATCGGTATGTGACCACCTTCACAGTCACCTGTAGCATGAACTGTCTCTCCCCCAGTGAGACGGTAAGCTCCACAGGGCTCGGAGGGCGGTGGTTAGTCTTGCTCTACTTTGTCCCCAGTGTCTAGAACAGCGCCCAGCACATAGAACATGCTCGATAAATATTTGTTAATTGGTTGATTGTACTGTGGTTCACATGTCTAACTAACACTTTACCTGTGCCTCCTGCAGGGAGAATACCAGGTTTTGCTAGAACTGTATACCGAAAGTCGTGCCACAGTGGCCTGTGCCAATGCCACCATCATTTCCTCCTGACTGTGGCCTGCAGCAAAACCACAGCAAGCTCCTCTCAAGAGAACTCCCAGCTCCTCAGGCTGAACCTACCGCATAAGAAGAACCAGCTGACGAGAGACAGAGGCCCTGCAAAGAAGTCCCCCAACGAGCGCAGCTGCTCATCCTAGCCCCAGGAGCAGATGTCTCCAGACTGCACACATGTAAGGAAGCCCCCAAATTATCTGCTTCCAAGGAGCCCCTTGGTAGTCACGAAGCCGTCTCTAGGGTGGATCATTCTTCTCTAATTAGTTGCCTCACACGAGACTCACCTGCTTTCCAGCTCCTTAGAGCACTTCCTCCGGTTCCCGACAATAAAGAAGGCTGGCCCGCCACTGTTCATTGTGCTTTGTTCAAAGAATCTTCTACAACACTATAGTTAAAAAGTCATTTTCTCCAGATACAAGTGTTGGATGCCAGGGCTGCATAAGCAGTTCGAAGAAATTCAGGAGGGTGATGGCCTGGCTCTAAAATCAGAGCCCTGGGGAAATGTGCCATTCCCTCTCCTGGGCGGGACGGGACCCACCCTTGGGCCATGATGGCCGAAAAGTTGATGCAACCTCATGAATAGTGACAGCATAGTCTCACTCATCCAAACACTCATTTCACCTTCACCCCCCAAAGCATGACTATACTTGGCCTCAGCCCATGATGGCGCTCATTACTGTCTCATTACTGAACACTTACGTACCAAGCACTGTGCTCTTAGGATACCTTCCTCATTGCCCTCAATAAATGAGCAAGTTGTGCAACCTATTGCCAGAGCCATTTCAGCAGCCCCGACTTCTCTTCTCCCGGGGTGTGCAGATCGCACAGTGGGCTCTGCAGCCCCTTTGCCATCCTGTGCCCCCCGCCCCAGCCCTCTCCTTCCAGTGGCACTGGACCTAATGTCTGGCTCTCTGGCTCTTGCGAAGGGGCTGGAGGGAGATGGATAGGTAGACTTTATCATTTGCAGATAAAGTCTGCAAATATCTTTTATATTCATAAAAATGCCACTATGTTAGAAATTAAAAGAGGAAGAAATCTAGAGTTTAAAAATGTTAGTTGCTACTAATCACTATACGTATGTAAATAAACCACCCGGAACAGCAGGCTATAAGTGTTTGGTGAATCAGAACTTTAGAACCAGCATCTGGCTGGGGGTGGTGGCTCAGACCTGTAATCCTAGCACTTTGGGAGGCCAAGACAGGAGGATCGCTTAAGGCCAGGAGTTTGAGACCAGCCTGAGCAAGAGCAAGACCCTGTTTCTACAAAAAATAGAAAAATTAGCCTGGCATTGTGGTGCATACCAGTAGTCCCAGCTACTTGGGAGGCTAAGGCAGGAGGATCAGTTGAGCCCAGGAGTTTGAGGTTACAGTGAGCTATGATAAACATCCCCAGGACTAGTAAAGGCCTTGGGTAGACTCTGTACTCACATGTTCCAACAGTGCAGGACAGCTGCCACAGCTTTCCAAAGACACCAGCAGAATTCAGCTGTTCCCTTCCTGGTCCCTTTATCCTCTTTTTGAAATTGACAGTGTGTGTGTGTGTGTGTGTGTGTGAGAGAGAGAGAGAGAGAGAGAGAGAGAGAGGGAGAGAAAGTTTCAGACCCTCCATGTTTGGATTAAACAGGGATTTCTATATGTGGAGCAGATCCTAACAGTGTCTGAATACACAAGTACACGAGCAGTTTCAGTAAGGACATGATTTGAGAGGAAAAGAAAATGTTTCCTTGCCCCCAAATATGTCTTTTTTTTAGTGTCCTGTCATGGGCCTTAAATTACACCTTTAGTTGCATGCCAGCAAGTTGAGAAAGTATTTCAATGTTCAGGAGTCTCCTATTAAACATAATATCAACAGCCCTGGCAGGAGGAATGCCAGTCATTGCTATTATTTAATACTCTGGCAGAACATGGTAACACAGATGGAGTTGGAAGTGGCAGCCCAGGACGGAGGAGATGTTGAAGAGAAGACCCTAAGCCGAGCACTCTTGGGCAGCCGCCTGCGTGGTGTCCGGGGTGGGGCAGAGTGTCCACACAGTCTGCCAAAGAACATAAATTGACTTCTCCTCTTCTTATAAAAAGAATTGCTAGTGTTTCAAAAATTACCATCAAACATTCCAAAAATTTGTCCTCAAGAAACTTTCCTAAAGAGGAAAAATAGTAACAGTATGGTTCAGGATTTTACTACGCCACCAGAACTCTCAAAGAACTCTCGTGAAAAATGGGTCGGCTCCAGTCATTTTGGTGCCCACTGACCCTTCTCTGTATTTTGAGGACAATTTCAATCCTTCTGTATAGAATTCTTTTAAGGAAATTCTAGTTTTGTGAGGCTAGGGTCCGGGCAGAGTGCTGAAGAGCCCCTTGGGACAGTGTAATCACATCACTTAGAACGTCTGGCTGTGAATAACAGAACGCAGCTCAATCTGGTGTACACATGGGGACTTGGTTGGCTTCTGGGACTATGAGTCCCAAGGTGGTTCAGGCATCAGCCGAGGTTTTCTGTAGAGGTTCGTGCAGCATCAGCCCTTCACCTGCATTTCTCTGCAGTTCCTCCACCTCAGGTCTCCTTGAAAGTTGGCTTCATTTTCAGACAGTCTTTCCTGTAATAGTAATTTGTTTCAGTGGTTGGAGACCTCCACATTCACAATGTCCACGGTACAGAGGGCTGGAGACACCTTTACCCCAAAGCCCCCGTCCATTCTGATTAGAATGGCTTGGGTCATATGACCACTCCTGACCAATCACTTTGGCAGCCCCTGATTGGCTTGGCCTAAGTCACATGCCCCACCCCTGAAGCTGGCTCAGAGTTAGTCCCACTGGAACCACACATATGGAAACAAGAGGAGTAGCAAAAGGGTAAGGGGAGAAGAAGGGGTGGGGGGAGGCTAGAAGACAAGAGCATGTATAGAATTAGGCCAGCTTTTGAGTTCTAGGTCTCCCCTAGCTGTTCACTGCACAAGTGACTCACATTGTATAAGCCCCAATTTCCTCATCTGTAAGTGCTGACTATAGTAATGCCTATGACTATAGGCAGCTAGAGTAGCGATACTAATGACTATAGTTGCCCTACCTTGTAGAGCTACTGTGAGCATTAAGTGAAGAATGCATGTAAAATGCTAAGAACAGTGCCTGGCGTGTCGCTCAATAAGAGCGAGTTACTATTATGTTAGGGTGGGTGGATGTTCACCTGTGGAGCTAAAGTCCCTTTTCCTAATTCACCTCTCCTATCCTTTGATATTATTGGGGAAACAATCGGAGAAGCCTGGCCCTCACTCACAAGCCCACATTCCCTGTCCTGAAATGGTTCCTCGGCATCTTGATTTCGTCTAAGTATAGCTAGTTTTGTTAGACCTGGCATGGGGGCATGTTCCCTGAGCTATATGCTTGGACCAGGAACTATGTAAAGAATTTAAGGGAAACATGTAGGTAAAAATTCCTCCAAAACAGAAACAGCGTAACCAGCCAAAACGGCGTAGGAAAGAAAATTATTTTTTAATTAAACTTGTTTCCTGCAAATAAAGGCACACATCCCAGATGTGAAGAACTAAATGTAACATCTGCAAATGTAACAATTACGTCTGCCTTCAGAAAACATAGCCCAAAATAGTTAGTAAGAGAACAGAAAGGGCCACATCCTGATTATAACCCAGACTTGTTAGGGAAGGGAGTTTATCATCCCAACAGTTCAATTTCAGATTTGAATGAGCTGTATTTTTCTCAGCCAGTAAAACAAGTTCCTCTGCCCAATTTCCCAATCATTTCATCAGAGTTATTTTATGTCTAGTTTGTAAATGCCTCCAGTTGTTCACTTTGGAACAGGTGCCGTCAGCTGCCTTCAAATGCTCCAGGCTGAAATATTCTTCTCCCCCATACCCTGCTTCCCTTTGACAGGTGTGACAAAACCAGATTCTTTCCTCCAGCATCTCGGTCTCATCTCTCCCAAGGATATGAGTGTTTGTATCAATGTCCCTTTGGCGAAAAGCAATGATTTATCCCTCCAGCTGACACTCTTTTGGTTTTCCCTGAAACCCAGCCAAGGACGGAAACACAGAAACATCCATGCCCCTGAAGCCTTTGTCGCTTTATTGTGGCTTCCCCTCCTTTTCTTCTGCTGGAATAAAATTTGAGAAAGGGCCAGAGATTATTATTGACATGATCAAGGGGCTGCAACAAGATTTCTACATAAAGATAGACTAAAAAGATTAAAATATGTTAGTACAGAAAGACATCTGAGAAGGCAGAAGGACAATACTAACAATGTTGTAAAAGGTAACAATGAATTGAGGCATTGTGCTAGGTATTTTGCCTGCACCTCAACACTTAATCTCTGGAACAGCCATGGGTGGGTACACAGTGTCCACATTGCAGAAGAGGGGCTGGGGTTGGAGAAATTGGGGGACTGGCCTAAGGTTCCCCAGGCTCGTGAGCTCAGCCGGGATTCAGATCAGTCTGATTCCAAATCCAGGCTCTTTCTGCCTGACGTTGCCTTGGCCATTTGGTTACAGACTATATAATCATGGTTTTAGTTGTGGTCTTGCAGAATTTGTTAATTCAAGCAGCAAACAAGCTAAAAACAAAGGAAAGCTAACACAGGGTTAGTGTAATTCATCCATGAGAGCACTGAAAAAAACTCATGGCTGTTTAAGGAGTGTACTGAACTAAGTTTCCTGATTCTCTCACACTCTTCAACAAAAACCTTTGATCACTCACTGTCACACCCACCTGGATGGATGGGCCACCAGCATAGTCTAGCTTTCTCACTTACTCTTTCCTTCCTTCCATAAATATTTATTCAGCACCTAACCTTTGCTGAGGACTGTACTAAGCACCATACATAGAACAGAAAATTAGTAACGTATAATATAATCCCAGTTCAAAGTCAGCTTATTTTTTGGTTCCACGGAGGGTTCAGTGGAGGGTTCCATGAGGAGGGGATAGATGAAGTGGGACAGTCAGCGGGGGACACCTGCATTTTGTCACCATCAGGCGATGAACTCAATGGGAAGAAGAAAAGTATCAAAATTGTTTCATGATGGGGAGACCATGGTAAGTACAAGGGAAGAACAAGGCACTGTGGCTTTGAGGCGGGGGTGACACCAGGCTTGGCTACCTGGTGGAGGGAGCAAGTGAGCTGGCCCTTGAGGGTAGGCTGGGGCACTGGAGGTCCTGGTGCCCACCTGGGACTCCCTGGCCATCAACCCTGGTGTTTCACTCCCAAGGACGGGGACACCCTGCTTTACTGCTACCATCAGGCAACAAACCCAATTTCAGACTACATAAAGTATAAAATAAATAAAACTTCCCGAAGTACAGGCTTTTCTGTGAATACTCAGTTGTAATTCCTGACACTCAGTGAATCAGTAAGTGTTTCCTGAGGCCTACTGGGGCCCCAGATCTCCTGTGGCCACTCTAAGCCTGGCCTCCCTGCCCAGAGCACCCTTGTCACCCTCCTGAACAACTGATTTTGCATCCCTCTCTGGCCAGAGGTTATTCTCTTCACCTGGTGTGTCCTCACCTCTTTTCATGTTTGACTCATGTGGTCTGAGTCCTCTCCAGTGGCAGAAGGCGTGGAGGTGATCCAGTGAGCGAGAGTTCTGTGGGGGGGTTCCGTGGAGGGTTCCATGAGGACAGGGTAGATGAAGGGGTGCCAGTCAGCTGGAAAAGAATATCAGAACAAGGAGGCAGCATCGGAACCCAGAACAAAAACTGTGTGCGGGGAGCAGAGCACAGGGTCCAGGAACCAGGAGCAGAAGCCGCTGCGTTGAGGGTCACGAGCAGGAGGTGCCACCAGACGCCAGCAGACACGGTGCCCGCAGCAGCCTGGATGTGCACCAGAGGCGGGAAGCCGGGCCTTAGTAGCTGCAGCCACCTGGGCTCTGTGCTCCTCAGCTTCCTTCTCTCGTTTGCCTTCCGGAGCCTGGCGTGCAGCTCGACGCAAACTAATGCTCACAAGCCACAACTTCCACAGAAACCGGGAAGTGATCTTTGTGACTTGCCTTCCTCCCTCCTATTTTTAATTTTCCCCACCTCGTGTTTGGCAATGACTTGGAAGGAATTGAAAGACAGGTTAACTCAGAAACTCCTAAGCTGGTCTCCGGTGTCAAGTCCAACCTGGCCAACCTCCACGGCCCTTAGCAATGACCCCTGCCAGCTGGGGTGGCAGACGGCACATCTGGAGTCATTTAGAAGAGAAAGGCTCTTATTTCTCCTGCCTTGTTCCCTGGCCACATTTTTCATCAGCATATTGAATGTTCCCACTCCTGCCTCCCGAGGTACAAACTATTTGTCTGTTAGTTCGGTTTCATTTTATTCCTCCTTTATGGTCACACCCTGAGCTGTCTGTCTGAAGTTGTTCATTTTTGTTTCCTTTTTTTCAACTGGCTTGCATTGCTCAATGTCATATGTGTTTTGACTTCAGTATTCCACAGTCACATTCCAGCTTCCAGAATCTTGGAATCAGGAACAAGTCCCTAACGGGAGAGCGTGGTCCCACCTGCTCTTGGCCTCAGAGCTCATCTGCAGAGACCATTTAAGGCTAGAGAAAGATCCTAACAAATAAATCATTGAAAACAAACACAACTTTGAAGGAAACTGATTCTCACCTAGCAAAAAGGACACCACGTCATCTCTTCTGGATGTTTTCAGGGTGGAAGTCATGATGTTGGCACTGTGTCATGGGCAAGCCCCTGGGACAGAGGCAGCGTGGAGAGGATGGCCTTGTGTCCTGTCTCCCCACACCGCACCTGGGATTTTGGCAGAGCCCCCTGGAGAGAGAAGCTGCAGCCAGGAGTTAACTTTACAAGGGGCTCAGAGAAACGTCAGAGAACCTGAAACATTTTGTGGGATCGCAGTGGCAAGGGGCACACGGTCAAGAGGGTAGACACAGCATGACTTGTTCCATGAATGGGGGACCCAGCACAAAAGGGAGGGAGGTCTAGCCAGGCCTGGGCACGGGCGCCACGCTTCCCCCACAGCGGGGACACACTCCGCCTGCACGGAGCTTCGGGAGCTTGGACAGCAGCCCCCGGAGGAGGGACTGAGGGTGAAACAGGAAAGAACTGCTCTTGAGCCAACAGGAGGCTTCCAGCAATACCCGCAGACATCCTTAACATGCAAGTGCGGTTAGAAGTCGGCACCATTTAACAAAGTTATTATTGCTGAAATATTTTCATCTGAACCCATAGGACTGTTGGCACATAAGAAATTCCAGTGTCCCTGACGAACAGGCTTTCCCTCCCTCAGAGCCACACCAGAATGGGGACCCCGTTTCCTTACCCAGCACTCCACCCCAGCTCCGTCTGTTCCCCCCATTGCCATCTGGAAGGCCATGTGGACCTGCTTCTGACGCCTGCACTGTCCCTATATCACTGTTTATTCCTCTGCTCCTGTTGCGAATAGAGTCTCTGCCTCACTGTCCTCTGGACCGTAAGCATTAGAACCTGTCATCTGTCCATATTTTGGGCTGGGGCACACTTCCTGGCCCCCATAGCATATCCACTTAGCTCACTCCCAAAGAAAATTGGCAGGGGTGGGCCATGGTGCTCTAGAGGAGAAGAAACTCCAAACTCAGGATAATTTTCAAAATATCAGACATTTAGATATATGACAAGAATGTAATTTGTAGAGACCATTGTCCTAGAAACCCAAACAATATTTATAACTCACATTTATTAGCTGATTATTTAGAACTTTGTTGTGTCCTTGATTTCCTAAACTCTACAAAAACCAGGTGTAGCCTTACTTCAGGTGCATGAGCCAAAAGCCATAGAGTACAAGTTCAGGCCGGGAGGTTGGCTGGGAGGTGGGAATCTAGCTAATGACATGGGAGTACACATTAGGGTTATGGAGATCCTGGCTCTAATTATATAACAAGGACTCTTTGGCAGCCTTCCAACATGTAGAATGGCCTTTGTTTCAAAGAAACAAATGTCTCATCAGGCAGCCAGACCCAAAGACCATGCTTAGGATTCTAACATAGATGGTACCTCTATGAATTAGAAAAAGATGCCCTTGTTTAGTGGAACCAGGATCAGTGGCATATGATTTGGCAAACAGGTGGCATCTTTGTGTAAAAGAAAGGGGCATCCTAAGACACACAGCTTGCGCAAGTGAGCACAAGCTGGATTTCGGTTCCCACTCTCCCCTTGGTCAGGGGTCCTTGTGCAGTCCACAACCTATACAACTTTACCCAGCAGTGCACGCTATGCTTTGGAATCTTCTCTTGCCACATGGTACATGTTGAACAAAGAAAGCTAAGTAAAGGGAATGTTTTGCCTCAAAAGACACTAGTCTCTCCCTATTGATTGATGGTGCCTGACCTCATCATCACCCTATCCTGCTACAGCCCCCACTTACCACTACCAGCCAACCCCCAATCTTAATAAGGAAACACCCCAGCTAGAAGTTATTCTGGAGGCAGAACTGCTAAGTAAAATAAACACATTGGCTTCCCTTCTAATTTTGCTTGTTCCTGTCATTTTTCATGTATACTTGGAACTGGACTTGTTCCATTACAACAACAAAAAGTCATTAACTCCCTTGCACCATAACAGGCTTGTTCTCTTCCAAATAAAACTACAACTCTATCATTTTTGGAATATCACTCCTTCAAAGAAGCTGTCCTTCTCTGATGCCCAGGCTGGGCTAGCAGCTCCTCTCTGGGGGTTCAGAGCACCCTCCCGGGGCCTTGTCCATGGCTGGACACTAACCACATTCTACTGCAATTGCATGTTTACTGGTTTTTCACCGACTGGGACATGAGCAACCTGAGAGCAGAAACAGGATCTCGTTCACCTCTGAACAAATCCCTAGCACCTGCCTTGAAATATTTGTTGAATGAATGGTCTAAGAAAGAAAAAGGACATTGATTGTGTGCTCCATTAGTTTCCTGGAGCTGCTAAAAAGAACAAAAAAGGTAGCATAAACTGAGCGGCTTAGAACAGTGGAAATGTATTGTGGAGGCCAGAAGTCTCAGACCAGGGTGGTGGCACAGCCACGTTCCCGCTGCAGGTGCTGCGGAAAGACCTGTTCTCGCCTCTTTCCTCACTTCTGGTAGCCCCAGGTGTTCCTTGGTTTGTAGACTCATCACTCTAACCCTGTCTCCACGCGGCCTTCTTCCTGCGTGTCTTCCTGTTGCCTTCCTTCTGCAGCTGTCTGTTTCTGTGTTCCCATTTCCCCTTTTAATAAGGATGCCAGTCATGTTGGCGACTTCAACACCAGATAGCTGAGCGCCGGGGTAGAGACGGCTCTGGCAGGGGTACAGGTGGACCCCAGCTCAAATCCTGCCTGGGCACCCACAGCCTGAGTGTCCTGTTTCCTCATCTGTTAGACAGGGACAATGACAAAACAATTGCCGTGTAATATGTAGCACAGAGACTGACGAAAATGAGCTCCTATCATGTCATGACAACACTGGAACTAGGTCTTCCCAAGAAGCACCCCTGGGGACTTTTAAGCATGGAGAAACATCTGTTTTCTTTTCAACTCTCCCAGCTCCATCACTCTCTGCCCGGATGTGATATTCTGAGGAAAACAGGGGTGTCCAGGGGGCAGCCCAGCCTGGACCCCCTCCCTTCTGCTGTAGCATCCCATTGCCACTAGCTCTCTATGCCTGTCACTTCCACATCTTTGTTCCTACTGTCACTATTTCACAAAGACAAGTTAACCATGGGGCCACTTTGGGGTGGCCACAGTCATGGAAACCCTTTAGAGCGCCTTTCAGTCAAAGGACACCGTATGTAAACGAACTGACTATTCCCAAGAAAGCAAAACTCATGCATTGTTTGAAAGTCTCTTTCAGTAAGTAGCAACCCTACAGTCCTAAAGTTCCATGTAACCCTGTTCCCTCTACCTCTTCTATATTTGTCCTTTCTCTCTCTCTCTCTCTTTTTTTTTTTATCTTAAAGTGCTATAAACTTGAGAGGGTTGAGTTTCAGCTCCATCACTTCCTGGCTGTGTGGCCGTAGGCAAGCTACTTAATTTTTTTATGCCTCAGCTTTCTCATCTGTAAAATGGATTGACAATCTGCTTCAGTGATCATTGCATGGAATATGCGATCTCTCAGGCTTGGTAGGCACTCTGAATATTATTTCCTCTTCCTCCTCTTCTTCCTTTGAGTCCTTTTTAACTACATGCATTAAAACAAACACGTGATATTCATCTAGAACATTAGAACAATTTTAAATATAGTCAAGAAGAAAATGTGGACTCTAAATTCACTGATGCAACTAGTATCTTAAAAAATAGAAAAGTCAGCTTGGGAAGACAAAAATTTCTGGAGATAGTGGTGATGGCTACATAACAATGTGAATGTACTTAATGATAGAGAACACCTAAAAATGGTCAAAAGAGTAAACTTTATGTTCTTTATATTTTACCAAAATGTAAAATACTTAGAATTGAGATATTCAAATTAAAATTGTGTTAATTAAAAAACAGAAAAGAGTTCATTCTGAATTTATTTTCCTTACTGGGCAAGGAAAAGAAAATAGATCCATGAATGTTTAATACTTGACATGCCTTTCCCAATAATTTAACATTTTTACAAAGTGTTCACTATTGTATAAGTCTATTCAGATTTCTTTGATCCTGAAATGTTGGCAGACATTGACACTATAATAAAAACTCATTCAAAAGCATTCTTTAAATTTTTCTCAAAATTTAAAAGTATATCAAAATGCTTTGTTCTTTATAAGGGTAACAGTCCCTTCAACTGAGGAACAGATTCAGACTCTCTTAATGGAACACGAAAGTACCTCTTATCAGAGAAATACAGAGGGTGAAGCCTTCATAAGCTTTTTAATACTGAGGAGTTCTCTCTCTCTCTCTCTCTCTCTCTCTCTCTCTCTCTTTCTCCCCCTTCCCGCCCCCATTTTCTGAGGAAGAGAAAGGCAAGAAGCCGGAGCTCTGATGCTACGCAAGCAAATTGGTTCAAATACCCGAGAAAGAATGAAGCCAGGAGAAAAGGGCATTTCACTGACATCAGTGGCCTTGAGAACCTTGACCCTGAATTCATCTGAAGTGGTTTCTTCAGTCCTTAAATGCTTATTATGGGCTCACTTTTAAGGGTGCTGTGCTAGGTACTTCCTCATAAATTAGGTAATTTAAAAGTTACCACTCTCCTGTGAAATACTACTATCCCCATTTTTAAAAAATTTTTAGCGAGGTTCACAGAGGTTAAATAAATTGCCCATTTACCTTGACTGAAGCTATTAATAGTATCTGGTCAGAGTAATTGAAGTAGGGCTATTCTTAACAGAACCATGTTTCTGAAGAAGCGTGGGGACCAGTGTGTATGTCAGGAAAGGGGTCCGTCCTTCTTGCCCACCCCAGGGCTGCGTACAAGCTCCTGAAGGTAGAGCCTCACTCTCTGCTGCTGTGTGTCTGGGGGACAGTCCATGCCTGGAGTGGCCTGCCCTTCCTCCCCTTTGTGTGGACACAGGGCGACCCAGTCACTTGGGCCTCCTCAGTAAGTGCCCATTAGGTTCCCCCAGGAGGCCCCGTGACAGAGCACAGGGTGCGAGCAAGGCAGGGGTATGGTGTGAGCATAGGGTCCGTGCTCAGGGCCCTTCCAGTGTGACGGGGAACTTGCTGTGAAGTGCGAAATGTGAACACGGGGCAGACACGACCGCACCCCATTACGTCAGTTCCCATCACTGCTGCAACGAATCACCACGAACTTGCACAACACAAATCTATCGTCTTTCAGTACTGGAGGTCAGAAGCCTGAAATGGGTCTCAGAGGACTGAAATCAAGGTGTAAGCAGGACTCCGATTCCTCCTGGAGGCTCTAGGGGAAAAGCCATGTCTGTGCCCCCTGCAGTTTCTCGCAGCACCTTCCTCCGTCTCCAGAATGCTGCATTTCTCTGTGCCTTTCTTCCACAGTCACACCTTCCTCCGAGTCTCTCCTGACCCCATCGTCCACCTTTAAGGACCTTTGTGATTACATTGGTCCCACTGGGATAATCCACGGTCGTCTTCACACTTAGAGGTCCTTAACTTAATCACACCTGCAAAAGTCTCTTTGCTGTGTGTGGCAAAGGTTCCAGGGATTAGGACAAGGACATCTCTGGGGCCATTACTCTGTCTTCCTTGCCAACACAGGCCAGGCTCCCATGGAAGGGGCTAAACTCGGCCAAGACCCTTCCTAGCTTTTTAAAAAATGATGTCAAATTCCTTGTTAAATTAAAATATCCAAGCCTAGTGCTACTAGGCAACAGCAGATCCCAGATAATTTTGAATTGTGCATAGTCAGTTACAGAGAGGTAATGGGTTTGTCTGAGCTAACAGCCAGCGTAAGAGTCTTTGTGCATGGTGTGACAGTTTCCCAAAAAATAAACATAGAATTGCCAGAGTATCCAGCAGTTCTACCTCTGGATATGTACCCAAAGGAACTGAAATCAGGGATGTGAACAGATATTTGTACACCCAAGGATATATCAATGATGAATGAATAAACAAAATGTGTTCTATACATAAGATGGAAAGTTATTCAGCCTGAAAAAGGAAGAAAATGCTGACAAATATTACAGCATGGATGAATCTTGACGACATCATGCTCAGTGAAATAAGCCAGTCGCAAAAGTACAAATATTGTTTCATTTCTGTTACATAAGATGCCCAAAGTAGTCAAATTCATAAAGACGGAAAGTAGAAGGTGGCTGCAGAGGCGGGGGGAGGAGAGGGGTGCTGCTGCTTGCTGGGGACAGAACTTCAGATCTGCAAGATAAGAAAGTTCTGGAGATGGATGGTGGTGATGGCTGCACAGCACTGTGAATGAACGTACACTTGAAATGATTAAGGTGACAGATTTTATGTTATGCATATTTTACCACAAATTTTTTTTAAACTTTGGATTTTTTTATTTCAACCATTGATTAAGAAATGAAACTGAAATGCTGAAAAGTTAAGTTTTGATGAAGTTAAGAGTGCCGTCTTTTAGTCAATTTTGAGGGGTTTTTTTGTTTTTTAGTCAGCTCTTCTATTCCTGAAGTTGGTCTAAATGGGCCGACTAGGGGGCGGAGCAAGATGGCAGACGAGAAACACCGCCAGACAGAGTGTCTCTGCAGAAAAGACAGCTTCTAGAAGATATTAGAAGAAAGAAGCAAGCCAACGACCATACATCGGACGGTGGTCGGAAGGAGGAGTGCCAGAGACTGCGGGAGACTCCGCGGGAGGAGGTTGCGGAGGAGAACTGGAAGGAGAGACCTCTGGAGCGCGTAGTTTGGAGACCAGCAGCAAGGGTAGGTGGAGCAGTTAACTTCCCCTCCCTTGCAT